>JANIJH010036973.1:0-10812 GCA_024520975.1 Erythroxylum areolatum | reverse complement strand
TTTAGAAGTCAAATGTTTTATTGTTATAAAACTTATATAAGACATTATTAGGACTAAGTATATGTTACTTAATCCACGAATTAAAGGTTAATCCACTAATTAAAGGACTATGCCTTAATGTTTATAAGGGACATGTTACTAACATAATTATGCTAAAGTCTTATATGCTAATAATTAGCCTACATTTTAATTTTACTCCAATATAAGTTTTCAGTTAATGTGATTCAATTGCATCATTTATTATATGATGATCATCATTGCATAGTATTAAAGATGATTGTTTTTTTAATGCATTATTTCATAGTATATCATAAAGATACAAATTCTTAAAATATGTGTCAATCTTAAGTAATTAAATGAAAACAAGCATAGGATAAACTATTGACTTATAACAATTAATAAATAATGCTTTTATATATCATAAACTTTTATATAAATCATTGGTATAATTTATATCATAAATTAATTGCTCAATATAATTGCAAACATGTATAATTAAATATAATATTGTAAAAATATTATTCGAATTTAATATATTTTATTAAAATGTAAATATCATTTATAGCTTTTATTACATTTATTTAATAATTAATTACCAATTTGTAATTATTATAATTGAACTGGCATTTTCATCTAATATTTTATATTTAATCCATTGTATTGATAAAGTATAAGTAATAAATTATTAAGTAGGTAAATATATGCTTATTGATTTGTAAATACATTATATAAATTAATAGATTATTGATTAAATTGACATTAAAAATAGGATATTTTGAATGTACATATTGTTGATATTTTACAAATTACAATGGCTTGATCAAGTTTCGAATAATATTTTTAAAATATTACATTTAATTAAACATATTTTCAATTATATTGAGCAATTAATTTATCATATAAATTATACCAATGATTTATATAAAAGTTTATGATATATAAAAGCATTATTTTATTAATTTTACAAGTCAATAGTTTATCCTATTAGCCTGAATAAATATTATCAAAATAAAAAGGTGAAGAGTGTTATACACCTAAGCCATTTTTAGTGGGTAGTTTGGGTTGCAGTGTAAAGATTGCTACTTAATGAAAATCAAACCACAATATTTATCGGTTTATTGAAAAATAAAAATACTAATTGGAGTGTATATATCTATTTAATAATGTCTACAAATCATTTTTAAAGTATTAAAATATATAATTTTCTAAAGAATAAGTACTCAGTATAAAGAAGATTTGTATCCTTTTTTCTTATTTCAAGAACCAACTTATTGCATATAAACAAATGTATCATATATGTGCTTTTTCATAGTTTATATAAAGAGTTTACAAAGAAATATTTTGATCTATTTATTAAGTATAAAGAGTTTGACAATTAGTCTAAGTAAAGCGGATCAAAATCATGGAGTCCAATTTTGGATTATGTGACTTATCAATTAGGGTTGTGAAGATTTATTTACAAACATATATGTATCAGTTTGTATATTTCTCATTCTAGGTTTGCCTCTCATCATCTTGTTAAGTCATCAATTTGCACTTATTTTGTACTTAATTATCTTTAATGTGTTGAAATTATTATTCAAAATTAATATAATTGTTGTATAATTGTTTACAGATGATTTTCAATACTTTAGAGACAAAATTGAATTAAAAAGATGTAAAAGAATGAAAAAATCCGAAATTCCAAGTTTGACGGCAATTTAGTGACTAAGCGTGGGCACGCTTAAGGATGGAATAAATTTGCAGATTAACTTTCAAAAGTCAAATTTGAGATTCTCACAATCTTTAAAGATTATATTGTCATCTTTCAAGGGGATTGACCGCCTGAAATTGGAGGATATATTATCTGACGAGAATCACAGAAAGATAGGAGAGAAATCGAAAAAACAAGCATAAAAGGAGAGAGGATTATTGTTCACGAGACTAAGTTTTAGACAGATTTTTGTTCTGCTATTTTCTTTCCAGTCTTTTACGTTTTCTGCACTTTCTCTTTTAGTATTTTCGTATTTTTTAGTAAAGACTAGGGATGAAGACTTGTTATGTTATTATTTCTTTGATTTCTACTTTCGTTATGAGTAGCTAAACTTATTTTCTTGGTTTAGGGAAACCATGTTATCCGCTATTATGTGTGAGATGTTTCAATAGAGTTTATGTTGTTGATGAACATTGAATATCTTCTGAATTACTTTTTCGAATTAAATTGATTGATTTCTAGGTGCGTAACTAGATATTAATTCGTTCAATAGTTAGATTAATGAAATATGACATTCAGTTTCGTTACTCACAAGTAGCAATTAGGATTCCCTTCTTTACGTTAGAGTCGGAAATTCTAAGAAGATATTCAACTTGATTAATTGCATGTCTTACATGTATTATCTTGCTCATTGATTTCTTGATTCTTAAAGCTATTATTCCATTGAACCTACGATCGTATCTAGGTTGTTGTTTAATAAGAATGCTAGAATACATATTTCTAGTCATTTACACTTAAGAGAAAACATCCCCCAATGAATGTTTATTAATGATTGAAATTTTATATCAATGATCCATTTTAGCGTGATAACATCGGTGACCTGAAAATCAAGGTTTTTCCATTAAATTTTCATATCCAATTATTTCTATTGATTTGCAATTTTTATCATCTTTTTCCTTAAATTGCCATGAATTGAGAGCAGCTAATATTTTGTGGAATTCGTCAACACACGGGAGAAACACTCTACGAGTATTGGGAAAGATTCAAGAAACTACGTGCTGGCTGTCCACATCACCAAATAACCAAACAGCTATTGATTCAATATTTTTATGAAGGGCTCTTGCTTTCGGATAGGAGTATGATAGGCACTGTAAGCAGTGGTGCTTTAGTTGATAAAACGCCGGCGGCCACAAGGGAATTGATCGCTAACATGGCTTCCAACACTCAACAATTCGGGAAACGTACTGGGCATGGATCAAAAGGCATGAATGAAGTTAGCGTAACCTCATTGGAGAAGAGATTGGATGACCTCACTTCTTTGGTGTGATAATTGGCGGTGACGAAGAAACAAGAAGCAATGGTATGTTGCATATGTTCAATGTTAGGATATGCTACTAATTTATGTCCGATTTTGCAGGAGAAAAACGCAAAGTAGGTAAATGCCGTGGGAGGATTTGTTGGGCCAAGTCAAAGGAAGTATGACCCATTTTCCAGCACCTACAATCTAGGGTGGCACGATCACCCGAATTTACGATATAGGAATCCTCAAGGATAGCAAGCGACCACGAATTTTCAATAGTATAGACAACCATACATGCTGCGGCGAAATCAAAATATAACATCCAGTTCTGAAGGTAAGTCCTCTTGGGAAGAAATAGTTCAATCTTTGCCGACTAACTCTTTGACATTTCAACGAAATATTGAAGCAAGTATCAGAAACATTGAAAATCAAATGAGCTAAATGGCAACTGCCATTAATCGATTGGAAGCAAGAACTTCTGGAAATTTTTCAGCATAATCGGAGATCAATCCAAAACAGAATGCGAAGGCTATTACATTGCGGAGTGGTAAGGAATTACAAGAACCACTTCTGTAAAATTCCAAAAGAGAGGTAGAAGAAGAGATCACACAAAAGGCACCTTCACAACCTGAATTGACGCAAAAAGGGGTACAAACCAAGGTGATTCCGTCTCCTTTTCCAAGTTGATTCGCAAAAGCAAAGAAGGAAGAACAAGAGAGGGAAATTTTGGAGACTTTCCGAAAAGTTCAGGTAAATATTCCTCTCATTGATGCAATTAAACAGATTCGATGATATACTAAATTCCTTAAGGAGTTTTGTACGTCAAAGAGGAAATTAAAATTCGATGAGAAAGTCAAATTGGGAGAAAACGTTTAAGCAATTTTGCAAAAGAAAAAGCTACCACCGAAATGTCAAGATCCAGGTATGTTTACTATCCCATGCCAAATTGGTGATTTACAGATTGAAAGAACTATGTTAGATTTAGGTGCGTCCATAAATGTTATGTCTTATGATGTGTATAAATCTTTAAATGTTGGACCTCTTAAAGAAACTAACGTAGTGATTCAATTAGCGGATCGCTCAAATGCTTATCTGAAGGGTGTGTTAGAAGACATATTGGTTCAAGTAGGGAACATGCTTTTTCTGGCTGATTTTTACATTTTGCAGATGGGCACCGATGACACATCTTCCTCCACTTCGATTTTATTTATAAGGCCGTTTTTGAAAACGACTAGAACTAAAATAGATGCTCATGATGGATCTTTAACTACGAAATTTGATGGTGACTTAATTAAATTCAATATTTATAATACCATGAAAATTCCAAATGATGAGCAATCTATTGTTTTTGTGGATTTTATTGATACATGGATGCAGGAGAATTGGATTTTGGAAGACAAAGATGAAGTTGAAATGATTTTGTTAATGGAAAAGGCATTAACTTGGCAAGGAGGTGAGGAACTTGCGTTATATAGTGAACAAAGGGAGAATGCGTCAACTTAGCAAGGAGGTGAGGAACTTGCGTTATATGGTGAACAAAGGGAGAGTGTGTTAATTTGGAAAGAAGGTGAGGAATTTGCATTTTCCAGGGAACAATTGGAACATGCATCTCTTTGGCATGAAATAGAGAAAATGATGCTAGCTAGTGAACTAAGGAAGACGTCATCTTGCATGGAGACAACCGAACCACCCCTTCATCAACTCACATCCATGGAAACGTCCCAGAGGGTGGATAAATTGTTGCCATCGTTGACTAGCCCACCAACATTGGATTTAAAGAGCTTACCTAGTCATCTGAAATACATCTTTTTGGGTGAGAAAGATACATTGCCTCTTATTATTTCTAATCAACTTTCGGATGTGCTGGAAAGCCAGCTAGTTAACATCTTGAAGGAGAATAAAGAAGCTTTCGGTTAGACAGTAGCTGATTTGAAATGTATTAGCCCTACTATCTGCATGCACCGAATTTTGATGGAAGATGAAGCGAAGGAGGTGAGGCAACCACAACGTCGTCTAAACCTACCCATGATGGAAGTGGTGAAGAAAGAGATTTTGAATCTTCTTGACATGGGCATCATTTATCCGATTTCAGATAATAAGTGGGTAAGTCCGGTCCAGGTAGTACCGAAAAAAACTGGAGTGACTGTGATTGAAAATAGCAATGGTGAGTTAATACTGACTCATGTTCAAAATGGTTGAAGGGTATATATAGATTATAGGAAGCTAAATTCAGTTACTAGAAAAGATCATTTTTCGCTTTCATTCATTGATCAGATGCTTGAAAAATTAATCTCACTATTATTATTTAGATGGCTATTCAGGATATCATTAGATTTTGGTGGTACCTAAAGATCAGGAAAAGACAACCTTCACATGTCCATTTGATACTTTAGCTTACCGAAGAATGCCATTTGGATTATGCAACGCACCCGCGATAGTTCAACGGTGTATGGTAAGTATTTTCTCTAATCTTGTGAAAAATTGCATGGAAATTTTTATGGATGATTTCACGGTATATGGGGAATCTTTTGAAATGTGCATTGTCAACCTTGAAAAAGTACTAAAACGTTACATTGAAACTAATTTGGTTTTAAATTATGAAAAGTGTCATTTCATGGTTGATCAAGGTATTATTTTAGGCCATACTGTTTCGTTGAAAGGAATCGAAGTTGATAAGGCTAAGATAGATGTTATTTGATCTTTATCTTACCTCGCAAATGTGCGGGAAGTCCGTTCTTTTCTTGGTCATGCAGGATTTTATCAACGATTTATCAAGGACTTCTCCAAAATTGTGCAACCCATGTGTAAATTGCTCAAAAAAGACGTGAAATTTGATTTTGATGAGCCATGCAAAAGTGCATTTGACAAACTCAAGGAGCAACTCGCTACAGTGTCGATTATTCAGCCACCATAATGGGACATGCCTTTCGAGTGGATGTGCGATGCTTCAGATTATACAGTCGGCATCGTGTTGGGCCAAAAAGTGGACAAGGTACCTCATGTCATTTATTATCTTCTATGACACTTAATGATGCCCAAAAAATTATTCTACAATGGAGAAGGAGTTTTTAGCAGTCGTCTTTGGATTGGAAAAGTTTCGGTCATACTTGTTGGGAACGAAGGTAATCATCTATTTAGACCATGCAGCTATGAAGTATTTGGTGAACAAGAAAGAAGCCAAGCCAAAATTAATTCGATGGATATTATTGCTCCAAGAATTTGATTTGGAAATCCGTGATAAGAAAGGAGCTGAAAATTTGGTGGCCGATCACCTGAGCAGGATCATACCAAGTACCGCATCTGATGTTCTTCATGATAAATTTTCGGATAAGAGTATCTTCGCAATTCAACAGGTAATTCCTTGGTATGCAGACATAATGAACTTTTTAGTAACTAAGTCTTTACCTAGTGATTTATCTAGAGCTGAGACAGATAAAATCAAGCGAGAGCCTAGATATTATGTTTGGGATGAGCCTCACCTTTGGAAATTTTGTTCTGATTAGATTGTTGGGAGATGCGTCACAGATGATGAAATTCCATCTATTTTACATTTTTGCCATTCATCTATGTGTGGGGGACATTTTGGTCCTAAAAGAACTGCTCAAAAAATTTTAGAATGTGGATTGTTTTGGCCTAAATTATTTTATGACTCTTACATGTTTTTCAAGTCTTGCGATCATTGTCAAAGAACAGGTAACTTGGGATCGAGGAATCAAATGCCACTTACTAACATTCTGGTATGTGAGATTTTTGATGTTTGAGAAATAGATTTTATGGGTCCTTTCCCTTCTTCTTACGGTAAGAATTACATTTTGTTGGCAGTAGATTACGTTTCGAAATGAGTTGAAGCTAAGGCTACTATATCTGACGATGCTAAAATCGTTGTTGATTTTGTTAAATCAAATATTTTTTTTCAGGTTTGGAATGCCTCGAGCTATCATTAGCGATCGAGGAACCCATTTTTGCAAAAAGATTTTTAAAGCTTTGATGACAAGATATGGTATAACACACCGAGTCTCTACCGCCTATCATCCGCAGACAAGTGGGCAAGCTAAGGTATCCAATAGAGAGATCAAGTCTATACTAGAAAAAGTGGTAAATCTGAACGAAGGGATTGGAGTTTACGATTGGACGATGCTTTGTGGGCATACCAAACTGCGTACAAAACTCCTATAAGCCTGTCGCCTTACAGGTTAGTTTTTGGAAAGCCTTGTCATTTACCTGTGGAAATTGAGCATAGAGCTTATTGGGCTGTGAAGCAGTTGAATATGGATCAATTGGAGGTTAGTAACAGTAGGAAGTTGCAACTGCAAGAATTAGAGGTGATTCGTAATGAGGCGTATGAAAATGCAAAAATTTACAAGGAAAAAACTAAGGCTTTTAATGATAAAATGATTTCTAAGAAACATTTTTCTATCGAACAAAAAGTTCTTTTTTATCATTCAAAGCTTAAGTTATTTATAGGAAAATTACGATTTCGTTGGCTTGGACCATTTATTGTTACTAACATTTTTTCTCATAGTGTGGTAGAAATTCAGAGTTTAGATACCTCTAAGGTATTTAAAGTTAATGGACATCATGTGAAGCCATATTATGAAAACTTTTCAGTCAAACGAGTGGAAGAAATAGAGTTGGTACCCCCAACCTATTTCTAACCAAGTAAGTAACGAACATGTCTAGCTAACGACTTTAAAGAAGCGCATTCGGGGGATCCCATAAAATTTTCAGGTTTGCTTATATTATTTATTTTCAGTAGTTTGTATTTTTTTCATTATGTTTATTTCATTAGTTAGGAATTTCAGTTCACATTATAATTTCTGACATTTTTATTTTTCATCTTTTCATTTTAAAAAAATTAAAAACAAAAAAAGCAAAAAACGAAAATTTTGGCCGTTCCTACGGTCCCCCTTTCTTTTCCCCTTTCTGTTTTCATACAATCTCTCCTAATTTTTTCAATTTGAGTTACTGCATATCATCACTCCTCTTAGACTTTCACCATCACTTCTCCACCACTAAATCACGTCACTCATAGTCTTCACTGCCAACTCACCCATCCACCCTAACTTGTCCTTTCGGAATTTGCGATATTGTCTTCTTCTTTTGCAGGTTGTCTTCCACAAAATCAGCACAATGCCCAAGAAGAAAAGTGAATCTCATAGACTTGCGATGCCCATACATTTTGCTGCTGATGTTTCTCCACCATAATCACCTTCACACACCACCGAACCACCGACCGCCACATCTGCCAACACCTTGATTTCGGCACTTCCATAATGGAGAAGCTTTCTTTCACCTTTTCCTTTATCTTTATGCTTCTTTAACATTGAGTACAATGTTGGTCTAGGTGTGGGGGAATGAATTGGAATTTTGGTGTGAAAAGTTTCGATTTTTATGTGAGTTTTATTGAGTTTTGCATGTGGTTATGCATGTTAAGCCGTAAAGCTTTTTCATACTAGTTTGGATGAGATTGAGTATATACATGACATTAAATTGGGCTAAATGAGTTTTATGGTGAAGTATATTGATTGATTGCAATAATTGATCTTATGGGCTTGGTCAAAATTTTAACATTTAAGTGATGAGGTAAATTGTGGAATTAAGGTGAATTCTTGAATTAAACCTGTAAGCAAAGTTTGAGCCTGAATGACATCATCTTTATGTCATGCTAGTTGTTTGAATTGTGTGATGTTTCTCTATTCATGTTGCCTTCAGAACTTGTATGGAATCGGTTTGAATTTGTTTGATCACATGGGATATTGAAATGATTAAGGCCTTCCTTGTTTTTACACCCTTAGCTTAAAATTGACCCAACTATTTATTTTCCCTTTGCAAACATTTTTTAGCCTTTATCCTTGTTTTTCAATCAATCACCTTATTTACAAACCCAAATCCCCCATTAGCCTTACCCTATCACAAGTTGAATGAAGCATTGAGTAATTTGGGATTTTTTTTCTGTATTGTGTTCTGAGATATTTTTATAGGTGCTTCTACTCATGTGTTTATTATTTTCTCTTGTTGTTATTCCCTTGTTCTTAGCATTATTTGAAAAAAACAGAAAAAAGGAAAAGAGAAAAGAAGGGAAAAAGAAAAAAATCATAAAAAGAAAAGAAAAGAAAAGAATAAAGCATAGTAGCATGAGTTAGTATGAGTGGTTGTAACCCTTTGGGTGTCATGTGTTTATCTCAAAATTTTAATTTGCGTGTTCTTTTTACTTGATGCTTTGTGAATACTCGTCATCAACCCTTTGTCATTTTTACCTTACCTATGAACCTAGCCCCATTACAACCCTGAATAAAGTCCTTATGATCTATTAGATCATGTGATTTGAATGAATGATAACTGGTGAAATTGTAAGCCTATGGTAGTATAATATGTTAGAGAGAGATTTGAGTGAAACACTTTGCCCTCAAACACTTGAGTGTAATAGCGAAATCCGTGAGAAGAATTTATTTTGATTTCATACTTGCTTTTAAACAAAGATATCTTATTTTGACTTCGTTTATTTGCATTGGTGAAAAGCAATTATGATATGTGTTGCAACTTAAGTCTTACTAGCCCAAGTTAATGGATTGTGTGCACTTGATCTTATGAAGGATGAATTGATTGAGTGTAGTGGTTTGACATGTTTGCTCGAGGGCGAGCAAAGGTTTGGTGTGGGGGAATTTGTTAAGTCATCAATTTGCACTTATTTTATACTTAATTATCTTTAATGTGTTGAAATTATTATTCAAAATTAATGGAATTGTTGTATAATTGTTTACAGATGGTTTTCAACACTTTAGAGACAAAATTAAATCAAAATGATGCAAAAGAATGAAAAAAATCTGAAATTCGAAGTTTGACAGCAATTCAGTGACTAAGTGTGGGCACGCCTAAGGATGGAATAAATCTACAAATCAACTTTCAAAAGTCAAATTCAAGATTCTCACAATCTTTAAAGATTATATTGCCATCTTTCAAGGGGATTGACCACCTGAAATTGGGGGATACATTATCTGACGAGAATCACGGAAAGATAGGAGGGAAATAAAAAAACAAGCATAAAAGGAGAGAGGATTACTTTTCACGAGACTAAGTTTTAGATTGATTTTCGTTCTACTATTTTCTTTCTAGTCTTTTATGTTTTCTGCACTTTCTCTATTAGTATTTTCGTATTTTTCAGTAAAGACCAGGGATGGAGACTTGTTATGTTATTATTTCTTTGATTTCTACTTTCGTTAAGAGTAGCTAAACTTATTTTCTTGGTTTAGGGAAACCATGTTATCCGCTATTATGTGTGAGATGTTTCAATAGAGTTTATGTTGTTGATGAACATTAAATATTTTCTGAATTACTTTTTTAATTGAATTGATTGATTTCTAAGTGCACAACTAGGTATTAATTCGTTCAATAGCTAGATTAATGAAATATGACGTTTAGTTTCGTTAATCACAAATAGCAATTAGGATTCCCTTCTTTACGTTAGAGTCAGAAATTCTAAGAAAATATTCAACTTGATTAATTGGATGTCGTACATGTATTATCTTGCTCATTGGTTTCTTGATTCTTAAAGCTATTATTCAATTGAACCTATGATTGTATCTAGGTTATTGTTTAATAAGAATGCTAGAATAAATGTTTCTAGTCATTTACACTTAAGAGAAAACATCCCCCAATGAATGTTTATTAATGATTGAAATTTTATATCAAGGATCCATTTAACGTGATAACATCGGTGACCCGAAAATCAAGATTTTTCCATTAAATTTTTAGATCCAATTATTTCTATTGATTTGCGATTTTTATCATCTTTTTTTAAATTGTCATAAATTGGGGGGGG
>JANIJH010036926.1:0-10814 GCA_024520975.1 Erythroxylum areolatum | reverse complement strand
GTTTGTCTTTTTATTTGATCTCATTTTTGTTATACTTCAAAATTATAAATCAGTAAAGTCATCTTGACTTAACATTAAGTTCCAAATGAGGTGATTCTTAATTTGAAATGAACTAGAGCCATAGGACTACAAATTATCTAAGAGATAGAATTTTAATTCTGTCATTAAGAATTGTAAAATCTAACTTGAATTTGAATACATAATATAGTTATATTTTAAGAATCATCCATAGTAAATTGAGTCTAACTTTGGAAAAACTAAATCAAATTGAATGATCTTTGTATCATTAGAATGTTAAGAAATTGGAGGACAATTGTCTAGAAGAAAGTATTGCATAATTGTGTCATTTACATTATCAGAACGGTGATGCAAGTTGTCCCAAAAGCATGTTGTTAGAAAAAGCTGAAAGGGGTCATTTGATATGCACGAGCGTGAGTTAAGATCTCACACCTACGATATTTGGACATGCACAGGCATGAGTTAAGTTCTCACACTAGTGAATGAATTAATTTAGACTGTATAGCTGTGACTTTTCTCGGTTATTATGCATGAGCGTGCGTGATGTTGCACACCTATGACTTGGTTCTTGGAATGTAAATTATTTACGAGGGCTTTGATATCTAAATTGTTTGGTGATAAGAATTCGATAAGATACCTAGATTTGTCATTGAACATGCATTGTGCATAATTTTGATATACATAGATGTGCATAAGGAAATAATTATACATTTATGCAAAAGTGTGATATTTGTAAATGTGTTTTGTATGTTATAGAGAAGCACGTTGGATGATAGTTAGACATTGTCAGACCATCCAGGTAATAGCATATTGGAGTGTACTGTGAGTCAACCTAGATGATTTTCCTAGGATTGATTGTATTTGTTTAATTTCTAAATATTAAATGTTTGTGATTTGTTTATAAATTCCGGGCTTAAAGTCCGAGGAGTTTAATATTTGGGAATGTTTTGGAAGTGTTCTATGTGTATTTGAATTTTGAATGATATTTGAATTCTCATCGAAAGTTGAATGCTGCTTAAGTCTAATGACTGTGGGATTCTGACTATGCATCATATGTGACTGTTGTACATGGCATATCCTATATTTGATGCATTTCATAAAATGAATGCTCAGATAAAGGCATTGTGACCAGAGTAGCCAGTATGAAAGCGCTTGCACGTAGAGTTTTGCTCCGTAATGTCTGATTCTGCACGTAGAGCTATACTCTATGATTCTATTATGACTGAGCCCTATGGGCCAATATTTGCATAAGTATGTGATAGGCACTTGGTCACAACAATAAAGATGAATATGAGTCTCATACATATAGCATTCATATATGATTGAAATTCATTGAATGATTTGCAAAGATAAAATGAATGATAAATCAATATGAACTATTTGACTAGATGAACTGTGTGATTATATGTTATGCCATATTGATGTGAGTATTTGGAATTTACATGTTCTAAATGAATATTTGTGAAACATGTGATTGTATATATCACTTGGGTGAAATCATCAATGTTCGCTCATTGAGTTCGTAAAACTCATCAAAAATTATAACATGACTTTTCAGGCACGAGATAGGAGACCTAGTTTCTTAATCTGGATTAAAGGAACATTTTGGACTAGTTATGGCTCAGAGGTCTGTAGGCTGATATCAGAAGGGTTGTATTTTTTATTTTGTAGTTTTTTTTCTAGAACTTATATAAAGTTTGTAAACTACAGTGTAAATTTTGTGAATAATTGCAATGAAAGGTTTTAAATTTTCATGGCTTATAATTAAGTAATTGATGCCATGTGTAAGTTGGATTTGTTTTTTGCTCTAACATACCATTATCATAGGATATGTACATGAATGTTCTTAGATGTCTAAGTATATATTTTATGGTAGCGGGATGTTGCAATACAAATATTTACCCAGGGTGCACCTGGTATTGGCAAAGTATTATATAATCTATTAGGCAAAGAACTAGAATTGACCTGTTTGAAAGTTATACATTTCTCACAAATTCTTTCTACCTCATGTTTCATATGTGACCAAAGAAATGCTTAATAAGTATATCTAAAGTTTTTTTAACACCAAAATGTCCCATTAGGCCACCTCCATGAGACTCACGACCTAGTAACTCTCTTAGAGAACAAATAGGCTCACGCAATCTATTTTTACGAAATAAAAAAATTTCATGCCTATACAATTTGTCAAAAGCAGCATATTCACAAGCTTCAAACACATTATCGAAATCAAAATCAGAAGAATATAAATCCTTAATATACGCAGACACTAACAATTTAGTATCCAACATAGGGATTAAGGAATACCTGGGAGACAAAGCATCTACAACTTCATTTTACTTACCTTATTTGTACTTGATCACATAAGGAAAAGATTCAATGAACTCCACCCATTTTGCATGGCGTTTGATTAACTTACCTTGGCCCTTCAAATGCTTCAAAAACTCATGATCAGTATCAATGATAAACTTCTTGGGCCACAAGTAATATTGCCATGTCTCTAAGGCCCCATTAAAGCATACATCTCCTTGTCATAAGGTGGGTAGTTCAAGGTTGCCCCATTTAGTTTTTCACTAAAATAAGTAAGGGGTCGATTTTCTTGCATCAAAACAGCCCCAATACCTATACCTAAATCATCATACTCAACTTCAAAAGTATTAGCAAAGTTAGGTAGAGCAAGTAATGGTGTTGAATTTAAGCTTATCTTTAATCAAATTAAATGCTAATTTTTGTTCACTACCTTACTTAAATCCAACAATATTTTTAACAAGTTCAATTAATGGTGCAACAATGGTGCTAAAGTTTTTAACAAACCTCCTATAAAAACTAACCAATCTATAAAAGCTTTGCACTCAGATATTGATTTAGGTGTAGGCCACTTACAAATAACCTTAACCTTTTCTTTATCAACCTCTATTCCCTTAACACTAACAACATATCCAAGGAATACAATCTGATTTGTGCAAAAGGAATATTTCTTAAGGTTTGCATATAACTTGTAATCACATAAAATAGTTAGAACATTTTGTAAATGTTCATCTAAGTCCTTTTTATAAATTAGAATATCATCAAAGTACACAACAAACTTACCAATAAAAGTACGTAAGACATGGTTCATTAATCTCATGGAAGTACTAGGGGCATTAGTTATCCCAAAAGGCATGACTAGCCACTCATATAAACCATACTTAGTATTAAAGGTAGGTTTTCATTAATCATCCTCTTGCATGCAAATTTAATGATAACTAGACTTCAAATCAATCTTAGAGCAAAATACAAGAACCACGCGCCTGCGACCTGCAGTTCCCTTTCCCCCAAACCTGAACATATTTCACTCTTTTGAGCATAACTTTGTCTTTTGACTTTGAAATGACCTAATTTTTAAAGCATTGGATTCATAACACATTCCTCTATCTCTCCGTAAAAATTATAGCTATTGGCATTGACTCAAAAATGATTGATCGAATCAAAGTAAGGATATCAATTGGAAGAGCAAAAACTGGATATTTTACTGAACATGTTCTAGTATTTTGATTATATCTTGACTTGGAGGATTACAAATGAGATTATTTTTAATTTGAAGTAAAATACAGAAATAGGGCTACACATCTTATGAAGAAGTCAAATTGTGATTTAGTCTCTAAGATGTTTAATTTTTGGATGGAAGTAGTGTATAGTATACTATTTTTGATTATGAACAGCCCAAAAATGTTTGTGGTATATCTTCTAAATTATTAAACCAAATTGAGTGATTTTGGTGTCACTAGACATATAAGACATAGAGAAACACTTTTATAGAAGAAGTTTGACCAAATTACATCAGTTTCATTTTCTAATTGAATGTGAATAGTAGACCCGAAAGTGTAACTTGGAAAAATCTGAAGTGAGTAAATGAGAAAGGAATAGAGATTTAAATGGTTTTAGTGAGACATAAACCTAAGTATAAATTGTACTTAGATGAGTTTTGATATGAGAATGACTTTGTGGCAAAATTGATGGATAAATACTCAGGATTGTCATGAACATGCATTGTACATATTTCATTTCATACAGATGCATTATTAAACACTTATAATTGTGCAAATTGTGATATATGTGTATGTTATTTGATTTAGAGGAACAATTGGAACGTCAACCTCCAGACGCTGACAGCACTTCCAGGCTTTAGCTTCAGGAGTAACTTGTAAGTAACCTAGACGGTTTCTCTCAATTATTGTTTGCTTAAATGCTGTTATGAATGATGAATGAATGTGATTGATGCGTTGGTTTCCGAATAGGAGGTCCGATGAATGTGATGTATGAATGAAATATTGAAGTGCTCATTGAATGTGAGTTAGATGGAATAAATGTTTTCTTGACTTAAGTGTTGAATGCTGGACTAAGATATGATGACAATGTGAATAAGATGTGATAATGAATATAATTGTATGACATTGAGCACTTTCAATTGATTGAATATATGTGATGCATTTCATTATATGAATGCATGATCAGATAATGGGAGTTGTAATCAGAGTAGCCACCGATCAGAGCTTAAGGAATGTATTATGAAATTCTTATACAATGTGTATGCGAATGTAATCATGTTGTATTGACATTATGATTATGAGTGTTTTGTTCCTAGAATGGGCCCTAGTGATTAATGAAATTACGATGATTTGAAAAATGTTTATGGAATCAAGTGGGCCCTATTTGATGATTGATTTTCGCATACTATGTTTGTGGTTTCAAAAAAAGAAAAAATTATACTGATTTTTGAATGATTAAGTGCTCTAGCATGCTACCCTCGCGAGGCACGGTCTCGGATATCCCTCAGGATGTTGGGTACGTATCTTGCGGGAGTGGGGTGCTACATTACTTACAGAGTAAACAAGCATTAAGTTCTTCATCTTATGAAGATACTTCAATATGCACTTAACCGCAGTCCAATGCTCCATTCCTGGACTGGACTAGAATCTGCTTACTATTCCCACTGCCTAACAGATATACAGTCTAGTGCAAAGCATAACATACATTAAACTTCCAACTGCCGAAGCATATAGAACGTTACGCATACATTCGATCTCCTCTTGGGTCTTAGATGCTTGCTCCTTTGAAAGTTTAATTCCATATCTAGTAGATGTGAAACCCTATTGGAATCTTGCATGGCAAACTTATTGAGCATGTTCTCAATGTAGATTAATTGAGACAAGGCTATCAGTTTGTTCTTACAATCCCTTATAAGCTTGATCCCTAGAACATAACTAGCCTCTCCTAAATCCTTCATTGAGAATTGTTCATTTAGCCATCCCTTAACCATAGATAACATTTCTACATCATTCCTAATGAGCAGAATGTCATCAATATACAGAATTAGAAAAATAACCTTGCCTTCTTGTATCCTTTTATAGACACAAGGCTTATCTAGGTTTTGTATGAATCCATTGGTTTTGATAGACTTATCAAGCCTAATGTTCCAAGACCTAGATGCTTGCTTAAGTCTATACATGGATCTTTACAATTTGCATACTTTATGCTCATTATTTGGCTTAATGAATCCTTCTGCTTGGGTCATTTCTTCTTAGTCCGAGATGGTCATTATACCTTCTCCTAGACCTAGATACCTGTCTGGTTGTCTTACAACCCTGCCACTACGTCTAGGCACTACTTAATATTCAGGTTGCTTTTCTGATTCAACTCTTGAGTCCATTTCAATATCTTGTTATGCTATATCCACATAAACTCTTAGTTTGGATGAAATAGCTAACTCCTTTAGTACTACTTCACTTCTTCCTTTATGATTTCTTATAAATTTTTCCTCTAAGAATGTCCCATTTGTTGACACAAATACCTTCCTATCTTGAGGATTGTAAAAATAGTACCCTCGTGTACTCATAAGATGTCCTATAAACAAACATACTTCTAACCTTAGTTCCATCTTTGTGGATTCAAACCTTAGAACATAGGCTGGGCAGCCCTGAGTCCTCAAGTGCCACAATGAAGACACTTGGCTAGTCCATAACTCCCCAGGTGTTTTAGGCATCGATTTGGTTGGAGCAAAGTTAAGAAGATAAGTTGCGGTTTGTATGGCATATCCCCAGAATGATTATAGAAGGCTAACATAGGACATCATTGATCTTACCATTTGCAATAGAGTCCTATTCCTCCTCCCTACTACACCATTTTGTTGAGGTGTTCAAGGAGTTGACAAATTGGAAACAATTCCATTTACAATTAGAAATTGTTGGAACTCTCTAGATAAATACTCACCACCTCGATCCGATCGAAGTTGTTTTAATGGCTTGTGTAGCTGCTTCTCATCTTCAGCTTTGAATTCTTTGAACTTTTCAAAGGACTCACTCTTTTTGTGCATCAAATACAAATAGCCATGTCTAGAGTAATCATATGTAAAGGTTATGAAGTATTCATATCCTCCTCTGCTTGTAAGTTTATGGGCCCATACACATCAGTGCGTACCAGGTCCAACATGGATTCAGGTCTATTTCTTTTGGAAGAAAATTAGGCCTTGGTCATTTTTCCTTCAATATAAGATTCACAGGTGGGTAATGGATCATTATCCAAGACCACAAGAATTCCATCCTTTACTAAGTTGTCAAGTCTTTTCTGATTGATATGACCCATTCTTAAGAGCCACGTATATTTTGAATTAATACTAGAGTCATTGTATTGTCTTGGTTTTATTAAAATTGTTATGTTTCATGAGCCTATCATAGGTTTCATAAAGAACAATCCCTGTTTAATTATCACATTACAAATAAAATCCTTATTCTCATATATAGAAACAACATTTTCAAAATATAAGGAATAACTAGATTTTATTAAACAAAAAATAGAAATCATGTTCCTTACAATCATTGGAATGCAATATACATCCTCCACATATAACCTATGACCACTAGGAAAGTCCAAGATAACTACTCCCACTGATTCTGCTAAAATATAGGATTCATTTGCTATCTTTACTTGAAACTGGCATTTTGGTAGTCTTTTTCCTTTGCTAGAATCCTTGCAAAGAATTGCAAATATGGTTAGTGGCTCCTGAATCTAATATCTAAGAATCACAAATTTTCCACATTTCTAGTTCCTAACAAACTTAGGAAACCCATACCTTGTTTACTTTTGAGGGACTCAAGGTAGACTACACAATTTCTTTTCCAGTGGCCTTTCTTACCACAGTGGAAAACTTTGCCTTATATCCTCTTTGGCCTTCTTTTTCATAGGTTGAGCCTTAACCCCTATTTGGGTCTTCGTTTTTCCTTGGACCCTTCTTCTTTTGCTTACCTAAGCCCTTGGGCTTAGAAGAAGATGCTACATTAGCTTTTGGCACATTAGCCTTGATATTTAATATCTCTTCCGTATTTTGGAGGGTATTCATTAACTCACTCAAGGTGTAATCCTTGCTGTTGAGCTCATAGTCTAACTTAAACTGCTGAAAAGAAGAGTTTAAGCTATTGATGATCATAATCATTTGTGTTTGCAAACCCATGCCAGCCCTAAGCATCTCATCCTCAGTAATTGCAGAGATTACCTTAACCATATAATCCCATATTGGTTTATCAGGTTTTTGTCTAAGATTATAAAAGGTTTGGATAACTTTCACCCTTGCAGACATGGTCCTCACACCAAACATCTCGTGTAGGTGATAGACCATTGTACTAGTAGTTTTCATGCATGCAATTTTCTTTTGAAAAATTCCACTGATAGAAGCCAGAATATAGCACTTAGTAGTCTTATCAACATTCTATCATTTCTCATGTTGTTGGACTTACTCAGAAGTTGAATTTCCACCTAGAGGTGAAGGCTCATTTTTCGTTAATACCTATGAAATTAGTATTGAAAAACAATGTCAAGGTTACGTCTCTGTTCATTAAATTTGTCTCCATTTTCTAATTTGTTATTAGTCAAGAGCATTGTGAGAGGATTTATATTGTGGTGATTAGGTCTGAAAATAAAAATTATTAAAGCATAAGCATACTAGTCAAAATTTGGAACTTAGTATAAAATCATGATGCATGTATGCATGATAATAGATTTAACAAAACTTAAAAAAGAAATCTTTATACGACGGTTATTTTTCTAATCTATAATAGACTTAGTGAAGGTGGGCCATCTTATCTATTAAAAGAAAAATTGGGACCTTCCCACTTAAAAAAGCTACCAAGCATCTTTATGCCAAACTTTTTGAGAAGCGCCATAATTTGGTCCATACATTTATCAATAGAGCTACGATAGGTAGGTTATTGATAAACTATGTTGAGTGTGTAACCATTTGATTCATCCACTAAAGGTACTTGCAAACCATGCCTCGGTGGGAGGTCACATGCTACCAATGAGTGGACTTATCCTTTAGGAGACCTAAACCATGCATGATCTAGGATTCATGTCCTCCGGTGGGGAGTAATACTTCACCACATGCAAATGGGCCATCATATGGAAACTGTGGACTCTCACATGGGCATTCTCTCCCATTCAATCTTTTTGGTCTTTAAGTTTTAATAAATTCCATCTTATCTAGATGCAATTTATTATACATCCTATATTGTTTCATTATATATCTCATATATAATGAATGCATGGCAAAACTAGTTGGCAATTTTCTAAATGGCATACAATCACATAATATCGCATATTATTTGTTGGTTAGCACTAGTTTGTTGTGACACCTTCTTCATACCTAACTCCTTTTGGAACCTAGTCTCAAAAAGTCTACCCGTAGGCTTCCATTCCTTCTTATAATTTTCAGGTCTCCACTCATACTCAAAATGGAATTCCTTGAAAGTAATTTGTCCATCTTCAATTTAGGTTACCAATCAAAACCCCATCTGTCAATTACTTTTTAGGTCTGTTTCCACACACATTCTGGGTTATTGAAGCCTAGACGTCTTAGCTGTCTGAGTATCCATTATGAGCAGTTTCCCCACTGCACTAGCTATTCTACCCAATCCCTTATTATTCCAATATTCATAAATGATGTTATGGAACCTAGTCCAGACCGGAGCATACCTAATTTCTTCCTGTTCACTAGCATTCAAACTCCATTTCCTTAAGAATAAATATTTCCTATGGATATGCCAAAGGGCCTTCTCTAATACTTAATTCATTCCCTCTTTAGAGTTAAACTTAAACAGAAGTTTATTTGAGCTTGTAATCAATGTATCAGTTAAAACGAAAGCTATCTATGCTTTTGATAGTACTCTTTAAACTACAGGGAAAGCAGGACGCTTACCAATAAAGAAACTAATCAACATGTTACGGAACTGGGTTGCTCCATTCCTTGCTAGCTCTGAATGAGGGATGACAAATGTCTTGTCATCCTTAATTTTTGGAAGATAATAGGCCAAAGTCTTTGCATCCATGGATTCATTCACTAAACTAAAGACCACAGATTTCCATGTTTTGGTTAGAAGAGTTTTCTCTGATGTTTTTAAGCATTCGAGCTCTTTAGGGATTACGGAAGGTTCCTTTGGTTAGATATCCAAAGGTGCTGTCAAAGGAGGCAATGGCGACTACGTTTGGGTTAAAACCTCAGCTATCGGGATCTTTGAAAGGGGGCAAGATTTTGAAAGTTTGGGTTCACATTCTGGTTAAGGTTAGGGTTAATGGAATGGATCAAATGGGCAACTCGAGAAGGAGAAGAAGAAGAAGAAGCGGCCATGGGAAGAAGAAGAACCAAGCCACCGACGGTCAAGCAAGTTATAGAATCTCAGGGCTTATCTCTCTCTCTCATCCTCTTCTTTTTCCTAAGACCTTTGATGTACCCTAAACTCTTAGTTTTCATAAACGGAGTAAAAACCTTTTTAAAAATCATCATAATTCTCCTAAATAATGAGATGGTATTAGGTCGATTATGTGTTAAAGATGGGTCATATGACCCAACTAAGGGTTAATGATAACTAACATTGTGGTTCTTACCTTGTTTGAATAATTACAATTTTACCCTGACCAATATATTTGTAAATTTGTCACTACTAACTTTTACAATTTTGCAACTATTGAGTAATTATAATTCTATAAATGCTAAATATTTGCAATTCTATCACTATTAATTGTTTGCTATTATGCCCTTACTTGTAAATTTACAACCTTGCTACTACTTGTAAATTTATAATTTTGCCACAAAAATTTATAATCTAACTTATACTTTTCTCCTTTTGAATGTGGATCAAGTGGTAGAAGGGAAATTTAAATAATTTTTAATAATCCATCTAATAAGAAGTTAGATCTTTAGGAAGATTATTACATTTGTCAAGGTTTTATAAATTATATTAAAGAAAGATCTATTATTTATGAATAAATTTTGTACTTATTGTTTGCTGGTCACCAAAGTGGCCAAACTATAATGATGCCATATATAAATAAATAAAAGGTCAATTATCCATATTGTTTAATGAAATGCATGTGAGTAAAGTACGTGATATATCATTGTTTATTATTTTATATCCTTATGGTTAACCTAAAATTGAGTTGAATTGTACGAAAGGGTAAACATAGGATTTAATCAATATTTTTGGTCAAATATATCTGTATATCTAAATAATACATATGTGTTTAGCTAGAAATATTTATTTACTTATAATTAATAATCATTATTATTAAATAATGACAATATGTTTTAATATCCACTCAGAAGGAATTACAATACATTTTTAATTGTTTATTTTGAATCTATAAATGCTATTGCATATAATATGGGCATTTATCTATCAATTTTTAGTTTTTTTTTGTAACATCCCACCCCCGACTGGAAGGGTAAAATAGTAAATTGTCATAGGATGAGTATTCATACCTTATGTGACAAA
>JANIJH010036888.1:0-10815 GCA_024520975.1 Erythroxylum areolatum | reverse complement strand
TTATTTTGGCTTTATTTATTTTCGTTATTATCTATTTGGGCTATTATATTAAACCGGGATTGGATCTGGGGTTATTTTCGTAACATAAATTAATATAAGTATCTAACTAGTGATATCATTCCAATTGATATCCTGTGAAAATCAATATCAAATATCAACAAGACGACGCGGATCCGTTTAGATTCCAATATTCTACCAGAGACTAGTTAGAAGCCTTAGTTTATTTGACTGCTACTCAACTATATATATAATGTATGCTCAATTCATAAGTCAGTTTATAGCTTCATTATATAATCCACGTATCCAAATTTCAGAACATGTTGATGACATAGTATGATATTCAACCTTAGTTGAGGATTTGAAAATTGTTGTTTATTTTCTTTCGCTATAAATGAGTTATTCACCATCCTCTTGATTCTCCTAACCGTCGTGGACTCCTTCCTTCGTCTACTTTTCTTGATTGGGCTCATATGCAACATTCTATTGCAGGTTAGTGCATATTTAGATGATGCAATAATTTCTTAAAATTGTAGAAAATAAAATTTTTTTCAAATCCTCAACTAAGGTTGAATATCATACTATGTCATCAACATGTTCTGAAATTTGGTTACGTGGATTACTCCCTGAATTAAGTTACGTAAGTAAAGTATGCTAAACTTTATTAACAAATGTCGGTGTGAATTTATATTTATATGTTTAATTTTTTTTAGTTTTTAATTATCCTAGATACAACTGTTGCAAAATTTAAAAGTTTACGGAACTAATATACCCCTACGATTTTTTCAGAAAGCTAAACTCAAACATTCACATTACGATTTTGATTGATGTTACCTGCAACCCCCTAAACATTTCTCAGCGGTGCTTCTGTGAATGTTGCAGGAAACTTAGAGGGAAGTTGCACTCTCCTTTCCTCTTTTTTCACTGCAAATACTTGAATATCACCACTCTACCAAGTCTACGAGATACATAAAATCCATTGTTTCTTCTTTTCTTCTCATGGAAACACAAAGAAAACTTTCCAACCACCACCAACGTATAGGACACGTGTTGGGCAGTCATTATTAATCCGAAACTGGAGACTTGTCGTTCTTGTTGGAACGGGGAAAGAAAAGAGTAATGCATATACTCAACCTGAATGTGCAAAGAAATTGCGGCGATATCGTCGTTATGGTCTGTCCATACATCTCCGATCGTTAACACCGTTACTGATTGTCAACATCACTGCTTCGTTTCCTGGAAACTACCTTGAAAGTGTGAACGAAGAAGCTGATTCAAGAGCCAAACCAAACACGGCAATAGCAAGGATACTCGACTGCTTACGAATACACTTTTTTTACCACGGTTTGTGCTTGGCTCTTATGGTAATTTTTTGCAATATTGTTCATATTATTCTTGATTATCTATATGTTGCAATTGCTTTCTTAATGTAATTAGAGATGACAAAAAGATTAGGAAGCAACTTGATTTGAATTAAACTCAACAGATAAAGTAGATTTTGACTAAATTTTAGATCAAATTTAAGATATAAAAAATTCTAAATTCCACATGGTCGCTAAATTGATCTAAAATTGAATTTTAGTCTAAAATTTGATTTGAATAAATTTATACTTATCATCAACAATAAGTTTAAATTATAATTTGCAATTCAAAATCTTGGTTTATACTAATAGAAAAGAAAAATATTCATGTCTAACAACTTTTGAAGACTTGTTCTATCTAAATCCAAATAAAGCTTATTTGTAGAAGTTTTATAACTTGAATATTAGCATAAGTTTGGATAAAAAATCCTTCTAATTCATATGAAATTTAAGGAGTTCGTATATGAAAAACTTCTTTATTGAACCAATTATTCATATAATTTTTAATAGTTGAAATATTGCAAAAAATTGTTTGTAGGACAAATTGTTATATATATATGTATATATAGAAAAATTGTTTATATATATATATATAGAAAAAATACCAACAAGACCAAAAACGAATACTTACAAAGGATGGTTGATTTGGAGAATACGCACATTTCATTTGCTAATACTAATTGATTTAAGTTGTTATTCAATTAAATGATCAATTTAAAATATAAATTATTATACAAACTCAATACGGTACATCTTTATACAAATCCAACCTGAGAAAATTTAGTAAAGCCTATTAATGTTTTTCAAATTTATGTGCTTTAGAACAATATAAAAGATTCCTATATATAGAAAAGGTAGGTTCAACCAATATAAAATTCAATTATCTAAAAATATATAGTTTTAATCAAATATTAACTAAACTATTTAATAAAGATTGCATTAAGAATAGATATATAGAGTTCAGTTAAACAATCATTAATTATAATTAATAATATTCTTGAATACTTAATACAATTCAATTTTAATGATTGATTCGATAAGAAAAATATTTTTTTCAAAAAGACCCGGTATCTTAGTGGAGACTAATTGTTTTTAATGAATTGTTCTAAACATGAAAACTCATGCTTGTTTTACTGCTTTATTCTTCTAAAGGACTTAGGATATCACAGGTGAGCTGGTTTCTTCTGTGGTGTTGGAATTCTTTGAATCTAAGAAGATGCTTAAGGAGTTAAACCATACATATATTTGCTTAGTTCCTAAAAAGCAATACCTTCAAAATATGTCTGATTTCAAACCAATTTTTTGTTGTAATATCATATATAAAATTATTTCTAAGATCTTATGAGAGACGTTAAAAGTGGCCATCACTGGCATCATCAATCCAGCATAAGGAGCTTTCATCCTGGGGAGGAACATTAGGGATAACATCCTCCTCTTACAGGAGCTATTAAAAGAATACAACTCAGACAAACATCACCAACGTTGGTTAATTAAGGTTGACTACTTCAAGGCTTTTGATACGGTTAGTTGACAATTCATTCACTTATGCCTTGAAGCTATTAAGCTACTGATGCGAGACCCAATAGGAACTTCTCCTAGAGAACCTCCAATAAGATGGAACTATGCTCAAGAATTGTTAGAATCAAACACACAGAGAAGCACAAGAAACAAAATTGAAAAGATAGCAATAGAATATAAAGAGAAAAGGGATTAGAAAAATGTTAGTCAATGGAAAGAACCTTAAAAGAACTTGTCTCTTAGAACTCTAGCAAGAATATTGGTCAATGGAAAAAAAGCCCCAAAAGAACTTGTCGCTTAGAACTCTAACCTTGGGACGCCACAAAGGAAGACTACTCCTTCGATAAGTCAACTATTCTCAAAGTATACAAAGAAGGCAAGAATGCTCTCAATAATACTCAATATTATTTCTGAATGAAAAACCCCCTTTTTAAAGTACATAGAGGGTGCCTAATGTCTTAAAGAAGAAACTAAATAAAAGGAAACAAATCAATCCTTCAAAGGAAACAAAATAAAATTAGAAAGGTGTTGGCTAGATGACCTTATTTCAAGGAAAACAAAAAAGGAAACTAATTAAAACATGATCTGAACATATTGGACCTTATAAATCGCGTCATTCTCCTTATTTTTAAGTGGCACATAGTTGTCACATGGTATTTTAAGTGAGTTCTCCCAATTGGACTCCATGTGGGCCTTTGAACACTTATTGTTGGGCTTTAAGGAGTAAGACAATGCCTTTTGGACCTTTATGAGATGAAATCTGACTCAACAACATGAGCTCTATCTCTTGAAAGTCTTGGATAAACAATTCAATGCTTGCTTCATTGCTTTGGTCCTATCTCTTGTCATTGGGCCTCCAACATCTTGTAATGGATCTTTAGGAACATTAGACTTGAATGTAGGGCATTTGATACGGGAATTTCATTCAGCCCCTTACCTTGCACATTTAGACTTCAAATCTGATCTAATTTTAGCTCCTATGCCTCTTTTTGCAAGCTCATGTCCATGCAAGTTATGTCCTAGGCTTCATTGAGGTGGATCACACTATGTATGCTTCTCTTCTTGTCTTTTATACGCCTATGATTCTCCATCATTCCCTCCCTCCTCGAAAGGATTCATTCTCGAATCTGCAGCGTCAAAGAGGGATAAGTTAGATACATTGAATGTAGCACTAACATTACTATAGGAGCTAGGCAAAACAATTTTATAAGCATTATCATTAATCCTTTCTAAAACTTGAAAGGGGCCATCTCCTCTTGGTTGTAGCTTAGATTTTCTTTGTTCTGGAAACCTCTTCTTTCTTAAGTGCACCCAAACCCAATCACTGGGTTCAAATATAACACGCCTTTGACCTTTATTGGCTTGCTTTACATATTGTTCATTTCTCCTCTCAATGTTGGCTCTAACCTTAGCATACAACTCATGCACAAATTTAGCCTTTTTCATATCGTTAAGGTTAGTAAACTCATTAGAAGGTAATGGAAGAATTTCTAAAGGAGTCAAAGGATTAAACCCATAAACAATCTCAAAATGAGAAAATTGAGTAGAAGAATGAATAGCATGATTATAAGCAAATTTAACGTGTGGGAGACACTTTTCCTAATTCTTTAAGTTCTTTTGGATGATCGTACGCAACAATGTAGTCAAAGTTATATTTACCATTTTAGTTTGACCATCCGTTTGAGGATGTGTAACAGCAGAAAATAAGAGTTTAGTACCAAGTTTATTCTATAGAGTTCTCCAAAAGTGAATAAGAAATTTCACATTTCTATGACTCACAATAGTCATTGGCAACCCATGCAATCTTACAACCTCTTTATAGAATAAGCCAAAAACATGAATAGCTTCATTATTTTTAGAACAAGCAATAAAGTGAGCCATCTTGTTAAATCGATCAACCATCACAAAGATGCTATCCTTTCCACTGGATGATCTAGGCAATCCAAGTACAAAGTCCATAGATATATCAAGCCAAGGATGGGGGGGATGGGTAAGGGAGAATATAAACCATGTGATTGAACTTTAGATTTTGCATGCCTATAAGTAATACATTTAGCATAAACAGAAACAACATGTTTCTAATGTTAGGCTAATAAAAATGTTCATGTAAAATAGCTAAAGTTTTCTCAACACCAAAATGACCCATCAATCCACCATCATGTGTCTATTTAACAAGTAATTCATGCATAGAGCAAGATGGAATGCAAAGTTTATCTTTTTGAATAAAAATCCATCAAATCTATAGAAATTATCAATACCATTTGTTTCACAAGATTTCCAAATTTATGCAAAGTCACAATCATATTCATACGTGCCTTTCAACATCTCAAAACCAGTAATCTAGCATGCATAGAGGTAAGAAGAGAGTATCTCCTAGAAAAAGCATTAGCCACAATGTTTTCTTTCCCTTGTTTATGTCTAATAACATAAGGAAAAGTTTCAATAAATTCCAGCCACCTAGCATGTCTCTTATTTAATTTACCTTGGGACTTTAGAAATTTCAAACTTTCATAATCAGAATGAATGATAAATTCTTTTGGCCACATGTAATGTTGCCAAGTCTCCAAAGACCTTTTTAAAGCATATAACTCTTTATCATAAGTGGAGTAATTTAAAGCAACACCACTTAGTTTTTCACTAAAATAAGCAATGGGTTTAGAATCCTGCATTAAAACAACACCAAATGCCAATTCCAAAAGCATCACATTCAACCTAAAAAAACTTTAGAAAAATCAGGAAGAATAAGAAGAGGAGCATTGGTCAATTTTTCTTTCAAGGTGTTAAAAGTAATCTTTTGTGAATCGTTGCATTTAAAGATTACATTCTTTTTTACTAATTCATTCAAAGGGGTAGCAACAGTAGAGAATTCCTTCACAAATCTCCTATAGAAACTTGCCAAGCCATGGAAGCTTCGAACTTCATTCGCATTCTTAGGAGTTGTCCATTCTCTAATTGCCTTCACTTTCTCTTCATCAACTTGAAGTTTTTTAGCACCTACAATAAAACTAAGAAACACAACAGTATCCATGCAAAAGGAACATTTTTCTAAATTGGCATAAAGCTTATTCTCTCTTAAAAGTCCAAACACATCATGCAAGTTTTTCACATGATCATCTAAACTTCTAGAATACACTAGAATATCATCAAAATAGATAACCACATACTTTCAATAAAAGGATGAAACATATGATTCATCAAACTCATGAAAGTACTAGGTGCATTAGTCAAGCCAAAAGGCATAACTAACTACTTATATAATCCAAACTTACTTTTGAAAGCAGTTTTCCACTCATCACCCTTTTTCATGCGAATTTGATGGTACCCACTTCTAAGATCAATTTTAGAAAATATACAAGCACCATGCAACTCATCAAGCATATCATATAAACGAGGGATAGGATAACGATATTTCACTATGATTTTATTGATGACTCTACAGTCAATACACATTCTCCATTTTTCATCTTTCTTAGGAACAAGTATAACTGGCACAAAACATGGGCTCAAACTTTCTCTCATAAAGCCCTTTTTCATATCCTTTTCAACTTGTCTTTGGATCTCCTTAATTTCTTTTGGATTGGCTCTATATGCAGGCCTATTCAAAATTGAAGTTTTAACAAGGAAGTCTATATGGTGCTCAATGCGTCTCAAAGGGGGCAATCCATCAGGAATGTCCTCCATAAATAAGTCGTTGAAGTCCTGCAACAAAGAAAAAACACTAGACAGTAAAGATGGATCAAGCTCATTAGTAGTTAAGAAAGCATCTTTATATAAAAGTATATAAGATTCTTCATATTTTAAGGCTCTTTTGATCTCACTTTTTCTAACAAATACAATCGCTCTCTTTTCTTTAGTTTCCCCACTCGTTTTATTTTCTCTCTTTTTCTTTCTTTTTGACCTCTCTCTCTTTCTTTTCTTTTGCTCTCAATTTGCATTATTTCTCAATCCTTACTTGATTCTTATAAGCTTGAATGAGCTAAAGAGGTTTCAACATAATATTTTTACCATAAAAAGAATAGCAATTTTTATATCCATCATGCCTAACTTTTCTATCAAATTGCCATAGCCTACCAAGCAAAACATGTCCAGCATATATAGGTGAAACATCACATAAAATCTCATCATGATACTTCCCAATAGAAAATGCAACCATCACTTGTTTGGTGACTTTCACCTCACCACAATCATTAAGCCATTGCAATTTATATGGTCTAGGATGTTTCAAAGTAGGCAAACTAAGCTTGTCAGCAAGTACAGTGCTAGTAACATTGGTACAACTTCAACCATCTATGATCATGCTACAAACCTTACCATTAATGAGACACCTTGTATGAAAGATGTACTAATGTTGCTCTTCTTCAAGATCTTCTTCTGGTTGGATATTAAGAGCACCCTAGCCACAAGGGCTTCATCAACTTCAACATCATAATCAACATAGGAAGCATCCATCAATGGAGGCACTTAATCAAAATCATGATTGTCATTACTTTCACTAGCAACATCACCATTCTCAAGCAAAATCATAGTTCTTTTATTAGGGCATTGAGAAGCAGTATGACCAAAACCTTGATATTTAAAGCACTTAAATTTAGAAGAATGAGTAGAGGAAGAAGAAGGTTTAGAGTTAATTTTACCCTTAGGATTTGGAGTAGAGAATTTAGGCTTACCTTCCTCTTTTGGCTTGATGTCTCCCATAGATTTGATGGAAAGTTTGGACTCCTTTAAGCTTTTCTTCTAGGAATTCAATCCAGCACCTTTTTGAATCTTTAATTGCTTTTCTACTATGATCGCCTTATGTAACAACTCATCCATGTCAAGGAAATTTTGCAGCTCTACAACAGAAGCAATTTCAGGGCACAAACCATCAAGAAATCTTCTCATGGTATCTTCCATGTCTTCCTCAACATTGGCCCTAATCATGATGACTTCTATCTCTTGGTGGTACTCTTCAACACTCATAGATTCTTGCCTCAATCTTTGCAGCTGCTTGAACAAGTGTCGATAGTAATAATATGGAGTAAAGCGCTTTCTCATGATGACTTTCATTTCTTGCCATGTGTGGATTGGTCTTTCAAGATTCTGCCTTTTATTTACTTGAATTGATCCCACCAAATACTAGAATAGTCATAAAATTCAACAGCAGCAAGTTTTATCCTTTTCTCTTCACTATATGTATGACACTCAAATACAATATTGTATTTTCCTCTCCCGGTCTAAATATAATTCAGGATCATTTTTCCTTGAAAAGAAGGGACTTCCAATTTTATGTTATCAAGTTCATTACGAGAAGGAGCTTACCTGCCTCTCCTAGTGTTAGGGCTGCTTATCTTCATCTTCTTCATGCAACATCCTTCTAGGACCTTTGGAGTTTGATGTGGATTGGATGTCATCCATCCTAGCATTCAACCTCCAGAATTGGTCTTGAACAACCTTCATTAAGACTTTAAGATCTTGCTCATGTTATTCATCTTCTTGAGACATGTTTATAAACTGTAAAAATGTTAGTGAACAACAAAAAATAATATGGACCTCACCATTTAACCTCATGTGTATACACTCAATTGATGACAAATAACTCGTATATCACACAAAAGTTGGTTTTTTTCTATAATGCAAACACTATTGCCTTCTACTACTCAACTTGGTTTCTATAGTATCCTTATTCGAAACAATACATAATCAAATAGAAGCAATCAAACTAAGTGGTAGCCAAGACTAGAATCCCAAAATAAAATTCTTAAAGAATCTAAAAGGGGAAACAGGGTGTGGAAAATAAAGAAGAAGTAAAGGAGACAAATATGCAAAGGGAAGGGGACTTGAAGCGAATAGAGGGCTCAGCAACTTTGAAAACAAAAGAAGGTAAAAATCAAAACGGAAGTTAGCACTACGAGTATTAGGAAAGAAAAATGATTGAAAAGTGGAGAAACTTGGAAACCAAGTAAAAGAAAAATAGTATAAGGAATGAATTAAGGAAGTGATTACCTCAAGGAAAGTCAAACTTGAAGTAAAGAAAGATGAAATAAGAAAGTGAAGCAAATAGGAAAGTAAGCAAGTTCCAAGCAATACAAAATAGGAAAGTAAGCAAGTTCCAAGCAATACAAAATAGGAAAGTACTTGCAATTCAAGTTTAAGCAATAGGAAAGATGTTATCTTTATTTGATTGCAATTAGGAAAGTAGTGAACTTGGACCTCACTTCTCTAAAAATTGCAACACATACTCTGATTATTTTCTTCTTCTTTTTTTGACGAATTTCTTTTTTTTCTCTTTTTTTGACAAATTTTTTTCTCTTTTTTTTGACTTATACTTCTTTTTTTCAGATAATTTGAAGTTCACAAAAATACATATGGAAACAAAAAAATGTAAAGCAATTTTCAGAAGCTGGATGCTCTCAAATTTTAGCTTAGTGTAACTTGCTCTAGAAAGCTTGGATTTGAATGATTCCAAAACAAGGAGAAAGAAGAGATTCTGAACTTGAAGAAACACTAATTATTCAGCCAAAAACTCAAACAAAAAGTGAACAAAATAGTGGATGAAAAACGAACAGAGAAGAAGAACGAAAATAAACAACAAAAGGATAGTTATTTGAAATTTAGCAACCAAAGCTCTTTGATACCAAATGATGGGAGACCCAATATGTAACACCCCACTCCCGTGAGACCCGAACCCGACATCGATGGTGATATCCGGGTCCGTGCTCTACGAGGGTGGCGTGCTACATCACTCAGTCAAATCACAGTATATATATATTTTTGAAACAAACATACACTTACATTATACAATATGCGAAAAACCCTTTACATTACAACCGGTAAATACAATGATCACGAGGGTCCTCTTATAAATACACGATAATATGATACCAAAATTATTACGCTAATGCAGACGCAACTGATCCAGACCTCTTCTATCACTCTCACGCGATCATAATACGCCCGTTGCCAAACGGGGTATGCTTCTGAGTCTTGAAAAATAATTGCAAATTTTGTGTAAGTTTTGCGAACTCAATGAGTGACCATCATCGATGGTCCGCTCAATCATTGCAACTGTATCAATACATAACATACTTTTCACACTGCTGCCTATTTGATCACATTTCATAATTCACATACATTTAAACTTAATTTCAATAAACACTCTCACAAAATTGCATATTTACACAATTTCGGAAATCCACATATTTCCCATTTTTTATACTTACATATTTCAGCTGTGACCGAGTGCCTAAACTGTCCAATTGAAAGGCTCATTATTATCTGTCCCTTATCCGATAGTGGATACAGGGCTCATTAATACATTGAACCTGAGGCTCTAATCACTTATGAGCTCAAAGCTCATTTTCACACGTTGAGCTAAAAGCTCTGATCAGTGGCAACTCTGGTCAACAGCCATTATAATCCATGCAACACTAGGCATATCACAATTTATCATAATTTCATAATTACAAATACCCCATGACTGTTATCACATCAGTATATGGTATTTTTCCATTCATTCAATCAAGTAAATCAAATCAAATGCAGCATGAAACACTTTTTTTTCAATTTAATACAGTGTTGTGACCGAGCGCCTGAACTGTCCCTTTAAGGGCACATTAATCGTTGAGCCATAGGCTCTGAAACTGTCCCATTAAGGGCTCATTAATCGTTGAGCTTAAAGCTCTGAAACTGTCCCATGAAGGGCTCATTAATCGTTGAGCTAAAGGCTCTGAATCACTGTGGGGCTCAAGGCTCAAATATAACGTTGAGCTAAAATGTAACATCCCACCCCCGATAGGAAGGGTAAAATAGTAAAATTGACATAGGATGAGATGGATTGGGATGAATTAGGACTGTTCATGCATAATAGGATTGGTACATAGTATCATTTGTGCACATGAAATTACTGTACATGCATACATGACATTCCCAGTTTTTGTGCCTAAGGCAATTTTATTGTGAT
>JANIJH010036746.1:0-10824 GCA_024520975.1 Erythroxylum areolatum | reverse complement strand
ATACTAATAAATCCCTATCAATCTCATCCTATGCCAATTTACTATTTTACCCTTCCTGTCGGGGGTGGGATGTTACATTTACAAAACACTCCCAATACATTTCCAAATATCAATCTCCTCGGACAAATAATGGTCTGGAATTATCACAATAAAGCAATTAGATTATGGTGAGAGAACGTCTAGGTTGATTCATTGGATGCTCTGGAATAGCTATTGCTTTGACGACCCAACAATGTGTGGATGCGGTCATTCAATTTGTGCTTCTATCATGCAATACATACATATGTATACATCACTAACTTGTTTAATCAAATGGATACTCAATCATGTGCATATAGATGTATCATGTTTAATGCATGCTCAATTGACTATCCTAGGTATGAAACCTTATTCATAAATCTTGCTCATTCTTTCATCATATGTTGTACATAACTTAATGTTTATTAGATCAATGCCTTAAGAAATCTCGATTACTATAAATTCATTCAATCATACATTTATCCATCCATTCCTAACATTTCATACTCACATAGCTTCCCAATTCTCATTCAATCATATCTAATTCATCACTTATATCCCTTGCATCATATTTGCATTCATAAGAACATCTTCATTTCTTTAATAACTCATACTTTCCAAATTTATATATATTGATATCAAACAATCCATTCCTTAATTCTAACATCAATTATCAACTTAAACTTATCAAACCCTTAATCAATCAAATAACTATCGAAGTTCATTTTAAACATTAATCAAATCCAAATACACCAAAGTAAAGTAACTTATCCTTAGTTGGTTCAACAATCACACAAAACAGAGTTTTTCACTTCCCAAGAATTACCCTCAATCGTGGAAAGACAAAACATAAACTTTTCTTCTCCAGGGCATTTCCCACGATTATAGGAAGGAGCTCATGCTACTTCCATGATCGTGGCATGGGTGAACAAACGGTTCACCTTCCCTTTCCTTCAATCGTTTTCCAAATTCTAACACCATCATACTAATCCATTGATCATCCCTCAATTATACCTAAATTATACTTCATTTCCTCATCAATTTCATCACCAGTTCCAACTCAAAATCATTCAATTGATAATTCATAAGTCATAGTCTTTCATGAATCATAATCAAAATAGAATTATCATTCACCTTCATACATATAACTGACTGTGAGTCATTACGCTAGTCAAAATAAAATAACTAGACTTACTACTATAGCAGTAATGAGTCTAGGTCGATCCCACAGAGAGTGTATGTAAAGTTTATGAAATGAAATTACCCAGTGTTTAGGTTTAACGGTGAGGTTTTGTTTTTGAAAGAAGAAAATAAAATGAAACTAACTAATAAAAACAAATTAAATAAAACATGCAAAAAATGATAAAAGTGAGAAATTCGGTAGGCACCTGTTCCTTAGTTCAATCTCGGCCTACACCCTAATTAAGCATATTTCATTAATTTGTTGTTCTCAAACCTCTCCTAGTAACTATTAATCGTAAGTTAATAATTAATCCAAGTTTTTTCCTAGGTTTTGTTTAATCAAGAACGCTAATTAACCTAACCACTAAATAACTTAGGATACGATCTCTAGATTCAATTAGGTAGTAGCATTACGAATTAGGAAAATCGATTAATCAAGGCAACAACCACATACGATGCGTCATTTAACCTAGGTCATGTTATCTCTAATGATTACGAATCATTAGTCGTTAAATATGAATTTCAACCTAACAATTACGGATTATATCGAAATTTTAGCAATGAGTTTGCAATTAAACATTCGACGAATGCATTAAAATTATCTTTTCACAATACCCAATTGGTTCATATATAAATAACTGAACAATAACAAAAATCCAAATATCCATACAGAATACCTAAATTAATTGACATGAAATAACATAATCAATTTGTAATGAGAGAAAAAAAACAAAATAATTAAAAAATACTTAACCCGGGTTGTCAACGTCGATGTCGCCTCCGAACTGGTGTCAGGACATCTAGCCTTCATGGTCTTTCCTGAAAAAAATACTTTAGCCCCCATGTTTTAGGCCCACCGAAGGCCCCTTCGGTTCTCCTTCACTGCCTTATTACACAACCCTCTCCACTATTCACTATTCATCGATGAGACAATTAAACTCCTTGGACCATGCTACTATTCACTGCTCTCTCATGCCCTCTCTTCTACCACAGCTCCTCTCCAATTTCTCTCAGCTACCAAGCTGCAGCCATGCTACTGTCGCCCCCTCCTGTTATATTCCATGATGTGACAATTTAACCTTAGGGTTTTTTTGTCCCAGTACACTATTCACTCCCTTCTCCTTTTATTGTGCATTTTGAATAAAACACACAACATCTGCACACAGTGCAGTGTTTCCTGTGCACAACGCAGTGTTTTCTACATTGTGCGCAGTATTTCCTGCGTTTAACTCATAACTCAATGCACGCCTGCGTTTCGTTGCTGCTCCTGTTCTACTGCATTTTATTCTCTTGTTTCCTTCTTCTGTTGTCATTTTGTGCTTCCAAATGCTACATGCTTTAAAAATTTTCTTCTTATTTGCATTCCATTTTTCTTGTCTTTTGTTATTATTATTTTTCTTTTTGCTCTGTGAAGACAAGCAAAAATAAATCTTCAGAAAATGACCCATATGTGGTGTTTTCGACTCACTTTAATTTCTTTGCTTCCAAATTGTACCTAAAATCATATAAGAATTAAAGCGAGTATCTTAAGCATTTTCATATCATTAATTGCTAAATGTAAATAATTAAATATATCATCAATTAAACACATATCAATTTCTTCCACACTTTTTGTCTATCCTTGAGCAAAACATCCAAATTAAGCTCAAAGACCCGAAACATTTATTCAATTCTTATATTTTCCAAGACTATATAGTCATAAGAAAAGATGAGTGACTTTCAGAAATCATAGCAAGAAATCAATATTTCAAGCGTTTACTCATGATCAATCAACATTCATCATCTTTAAAAACTGAGTAATCTAATGGTAGACTCGAAAAATGTGTTCAACTAAAATATGATCATGACAATCCATAACTTTGCATATCATTTCATTTCTCCACCACTAATATTCACCTACAAAATCACGAATAAAAGGACTTTTTAAGGTTGTAGAGTGGGAAAGATAAGGTGAGATGTATTTGGATCAAATAGTATAAAAGTCATCAAAGCTATTGAAACAAAGCAACACTCATCAAAAACTAGGTACCGTCAGCTATGATGAATGCAACATTTATATTTCACAACCATATTTAGTTCTCATACACAAACCATATTAAGCATATACTAATCCGAAAGAATCACTCATACAATTTAAGCCAACAATACATTGAAATCATAAGAGTTAACCTTCTAAGCCAACATCTACCTCATATTCAACATACTCAAATAAAACATTCATTACAACTCTAGGAAGATGCATTAACCATAAACAACTTTTCAACACATATGCAATTCCTCCTTGATAGATTTATTTAAAACAAAAGAATTTTCATTCTTTTCTTTTCTTTTCTTTTCCTTTTCTTCTTTCTTTCTTTTCCATTTTCTTTTCTCTTCTTTTTTTTCTTCTCTCTTTTTCTTTTCTTTTCTTTTCTCTTTTCTTTCTTTCTTTTCCTTATAAAAATTAAAATAAACTACTTCAATATGGAAATTTCAATGATAATATTTAACAACACTTCCTAACATTAACCAACCCACACATATGTACACTCCCACACTTATACTTTTGTACATCCACAAACTCACCAATCATAAATGTTCCACTAGCTTTATGGCTTTGGTAGGACATTTGGTTAAGTATAAAGCATGTAATATGGTTTATACAAAAAGAAAGGCTAAAGCTCAAAGGGGTTTATCAAGGGAAAATTCATGTCAATAGGATAGGTTATTTGGCTAATGTAGTTTATGAAAAACAAAGAATGCCTAATCATAACCATGTTAATGTATGTGATCAAAATTCAATGCAAAATCAGAATGTACATGTCATGAAGGTCACACATTATCAAAAGGCAATGAGACTGATATGGATGTGTCAGTCAAATAAGGCTCAAAATCTCACCAAGTTTGTCTACTATTAGTCACTACTCTTCTAAAATAATGCATATCGACCAATCACAAGAGTAAAAGTATATGCTAAAGTTTCTATGAAATTCTTTAGTCAATTCACACTCTAATCATGATTATATAATCCCAGAAGCAATAGAAAATGAAAAAAAATGTTTGTTTCATTTGTTTTATTCTTTCTCTCATTTTGATTGAAAACTTAAAAATAAGTAAAACAAACAAATTCAAAAACACACATGCATATAAAAAGTGATGCGGGAATGTAAAGGAAAAGAAATTTACTTCCCTTAGGTTACCTCCCAAGAAGCGCCTTTGTTTAGGGTCACTGCCTCGACTCCTTCTTCTCCTCATGTGACAAAATTATGATCTTCAGATATTATAGTTAGCGCCACTTCCACGCGAGGTAGCTCCAGATAGGGCCTTAGTCAATCATCATCCTCATTCATCGTCTTCCCTATCCTTAGATTCTCAATCTCGACTGAATCTATACACTCTAGAACTATTCAAACGTCTCTTCACTTTTTTCTTCATCATTTAATTCCTCCATGTAAAGGTAAAGAGTTAGTCTTAAAAATAATCATGGACTCAGTACTTACCTCCGAGCTAAAAGATGTGTTCCTTTTGTCTTCAAGCTCCTTCTCAACTTCTTCGACATAAGCAATTCATTGAGGATTGACCTCAAAATTGTCAAGCTCCTTATCACTCTGTAAAGTTTCAACACAAACGTCCATTGGGTACACCTCGGGTTGATACAACTGCTCCTCTTCACTTTGCGATTCTAGACGATTAAGCCTTATTGCCATCTGACCCATTTGGTGCTCCATTCTCTATTGGCTTGCTTTTGTCTCCTGTCGGAATTGTTAAAACTGTTGTAGCATTTTTTTGTAATTGCAGCATATCCTGTTGAAATTGCAAATTGTTAGCAACAAGATTCTTAACAAGTTCTTTTAAAGATGCACCTGAATCGTGTTGGCTCTCTGAATCTTGGGTGCTAGACCATGTGTTTTTTGGAAATTGCCCTTCATTCTTCTGGAATTGTAGAGTAATATGTTGCAATTGCAAAGTATTAGCATTCACAATATTAATCAATTCTTCCAGAGATGAACCAGAGTCGTGATAGGAAGCTTCTGGTCTGTATAAGAATTGTTGTGCAACTTTCAAACTATCATGGAAGTAATTCTGATGATTATCCCATCCATAACAAAAGTTAGGATGATCAGCCTAAACATTATTATAGGTTGAAAATATGAGTTATAAAAAGAATTACCTCTATCCATATCAATTTTTAAAAAACATAAAACAAAAAAATGAAAAGATCACAAAATAACTTAAAGAAATCAATTATGAACAAATATATACAAAACACCATTTAAATCATAAACAAAAAATAAAACACTACACTCAACAGTAATGGTGCCAAAATTGACCACGCGTTGTTATGTTAGTTAAAATAATATAGCTAGACCTACTGCTATAACAGTGGTGAGTCAAGGTCGATCCCACAGAGAGTGTGTGTAAAGTTTATAAAATGAAATTAACCGGTGTTTAGGTTTAACGGGGGTTGTTTTTAAAGAAGAAAATAAAATAAAACTAACTAATAAAAACGAATTAAAGAAAACATGCAAAGAATGTTAAAAGTGAGAAATTTGGTAAGGACCCAGTTCTTTGATTCAATCTCGACGTACACCCTAATTAAGCATATTTTATTAATTTGTTGTTCTCAAACCTATCCTGAAAACTATTAATCGTAAGTTAATAATTAACCTGAGTTTTCCCTTAGGTTTTGTTTAATCAAGATATGATCGTTAATTAAACCTAACTACCGAATAACCTAGGATACGATTTCTAGATTTAATTAAGCAGTAGAATTATGAATTAGAAAATTTGATTAATCAAGGCAAAAATCACATACGATGCGTCATTTAACCTAGGTCATGTTATCCCTAATGATTATGAATCATTAGTTGCTACATATGAATTTCAACATAACAATTACAGATTATATTGAAATTCTAGTAATGGGTTTGCAATTAAACATTCGATGAACACATTAAAATCATCTTTTCATAATACCCAATGGATTCATACACAAATAACTGAACAATAACGAAAATCTGATTATCCATACACAATACCCAAATCAATTGACATAGAATAAAAAAATCAATTTTTAATGAGAGAAAGAACAACAAAATAATTAAAAAAAATAGTTAACCCAGGTCGTCGGCATCGATGTTGCCTCTGAACCGGTGTCAGGACATCTAGCCCTTCATGGGTGTTTTCCTAAAAAAATGCTTCAACCCCATGTTATAGCCCCACCAAACACCCCTTTGGTTCTCCTTCACTGCCTGATCACGCAACCCTCTCTACTCTTCACTATTCATCGATAGGATAATTAAACTCCTTGGACCATGCTACTATTCACTACTCTCTTACGCCCCTCTCTTCTGCCACAACTCTTCTCCAATTTCTCTCAGCCACCAAGCCGCAACCACGCTACTGCCGTCCCCTCCCTCCTGTTCTATTCCATGATGTGACAATTTAACTTTGGAGTTTTTGGTCCTAGGACACTGTTCACTCCCTTCTCCTTTTGCTTTGCATTTTGAATAAAACACACAACATCTACGCACAGTGTAGCATTTCCTGCGCACAGCATAGCGTTTTCTGCGTTATGGGTAGCATTTTCTCATTGTGCGCAGCATTTCCTATGTTTAATGCACAATGCAGCACACGCTTGCATTTCATTGCTGGTCTTGTTCTACTACATTTTATTCTCTTGTTTCCTTCTTCTTTGTACTTCAAAATGCTTCATGCTTTTAAATTTTTCTTCTTCTTTATGTTCCATTTTTCTTGTCTTTTATTATTATTATTTTCTTTTTGTTCTGTGAAGACAAGCAAACATAAATCTTCAAAAAATGACCCATATGTAGTGCTTTCGATTCACTTTAATTTCTTTGCTTCCAAATTGTACCTAAAATCATATATGAATTAAAGTGAGTATCTTAAGCATTTTCGTATCATTAATCGCTAAGTGTAAATAATTAAATATATCAACAATTAAATACACTTCAATAACCCTAACTTGTCAATTTTAGGAACACTCCCATTACACGCATTTTTTTTGTATAGTTGCATCATCATTTACACTTCAAATCTCAACCTAAACCATATATAATCCATTATTTTTAAGCATAAAAAACAAAACAGAAACCATACATTCATTCATCAAATTCCAGCACAACTTCAACATCAACCTTACATATCACTCATCTCAATTTAATCATCATAAATGTTTCTATTTTGACATGCCATAGAGATAAAAAAATCACTTACTTGATTAGCCCTAATTCCACCTCAATCTTCAAGTTAACTTAATCCTCCAACAACCAAGGATACTCCAAGAACAAGATGGAAATAGAAAGGGGTTTCAATCACAAAATAAAGACAACTAGATTTTGGAGCGGTAAGGTGTAGGAATTTGGGCAAAAATTTAAGGGTTATGGAACTTATGTGAGTGTGTCATTGGTGAAGGAAAAAAACGAGAAAATGTAAGACCAAAACATGAAAGAAGGTGGTCTTGCAAGTGTAAGAGACGTGGGTGAGGTGTGTGGTGAAGAAGATGGATATGTGTCATGCCAAGTATCAAGCTAAGAGCCATGCTATGTGTTTTTCTCCTACACCCCTAATTGTCACTCCCTTATTAGTCCATTTGCCATTAAATCTCTAGACCATATGTCACTCAACTATACCTCCATGTGTCACTCTTTTATTCAAGCCAATTGTCATTCTATTATTGCTGCCCATGTCACCGTCTCATAGGCTTATTTAACCTAAATTCCCATGGATCATTTTATCTTTGCCCTTTAATATTTTTCCTAGATTAGATGCACTTATCATCTTATCAATCACTCTACTGCAACAATAATTTCCCAATTCACTAATTGTAATCCATCACACAAAATTCAAGACATAATCAACACAAATTACATCATAATCATTTAAGATCTTTCATACCCCAAAATAAATCAATTGAGTGCATAAACTATCTTTGTAATGTGTACTAAATCATAATTCATGTATGTATGCGAATACGATGCATGTAAATGAAATGCACTTCATGTATTCTCATATGATTTAACTCATATGACTTCATATAGCAGTTAAATTCCTAAATGTAGGAATGGGCTATTATAGAAGAGATATCTTCCTTAAGGTAAAGAGGACTAAGAGAACACCAATTATTATACTAGAACCATGCACCTACTCCACTTCCTATCTGAAATTTGATGAATGGATAGACAGTGTCATGGGTAGCAATAATAGAATGACAATTGGGTTGAATAAAAGAGTGACAAATGGAGGTATAGTTGAGTGACATATGGTCTAGAGATTTAATGGCAAATGGACTAATAAGGGAGTGACAATTGGGGGTGTAGGAGAAAAACACATAGCAGGCTCTTAGCTTGCTCCTTGGCATGACACATATCCATCTTCTTCACCACACACCTCACCCACTTCTCTTACACTTGCAAGACCACCTTCTTTCATGTTTTGGTCTTACGTTTTCTCCTTTTTTCCTTCACCGACACACTCAATCTATGCAAGTAACCAAAAGAACTTGGAGACTGTTCAAAATTCAAGCCAATTGTCATTCTATTGTTTCTCAGGATCTGGGTAAAGTGCTAGGGAAACTCTTTTCTTTCAGAGATTTTCCATAGCCTAGTTTCCCTGAGATAGTATTCATTAATCCATTTACTCCAAAGTGATTCTTTATCCTTGAACAATCTCCAAGTTCTTTTGGTTACTTACATAGATTGAAAGGTATCAATTGCTATGAAGTCTAGCCCCACTTTTTGCTTTTCGTAGCAAACCTTCTCCCAGTTGATTTTGGCGACCTTAGCATTGTCAATCTTACCTAACCAGAGGAAAACTTTAATGCAATTTCAATCTTCTTTATAATTCTTTTGGGAAGTAGAAGATGAGAACTCCGGTGTGTGTGGAGATTGTTCAATATAGATATGATTAGCAAAACTCTACCTGCTTGAGACAAAGCTTTGTTCCACAAAAAATTGATAATTTTCTTAAGTTTTTCTAGTATCTTCAAACAATCTTGACATTTCAGTTTTTTTGGCCTGAAGTAGGAAGCCCCAAATAAGTGAATGACATACCTTGAATGATCAAGTCAAAAATTTGTTGAAGTATCATAGTATTGGTTACATATAAAGAGAAGTATATTATACTCTTGCATTGATTGACTTTTAATCCATGAGATCCTGTAAAAATTCATAAAGGATTGATGAAGGATAGAGATGCACTCTTTGTGATTTCCACAAAGCAAGATTAGATCATCTGCAAAACAAATATAGGATATAAACAATTCCTTACATTTATGATGAAACTTGAAATCAGGTTTTCTAGCTAAATTGTAGTAAATAATCATATTCAATACTTCTATGGCAATGAAAAAAGTTAATAAGAGAGGATATCCTTATCTTATGCCATTAGAACCTCCGAATTGCTTAGCTGGAGCTCTATTAATGAGGATGCTATAAGAAAAGGTAGAAATGCAAGAATTTATCCATTTGATAAAGAAAGTAGGGAAGCTAAATCATTCTAAACAAATAAGGATAAAATTCCATTAAAGTGTATCAAATGCTTTGGAGAGATCTATTTTGATAGAAGAACTTTTGATGGATCTGCCTGAGCTATAATCTCTCATCAAATCTTACACTAAGAGAATATTGTCAAAAATATATATGCCAGGGATGAATGCTCTTTGAGGATCATGTATGAACTAGTTCAAATTCTCTTCTTGTCTATTATCAAGTAGTTTTCAAATCATTTTGTAAATGATATGACAATAAGATATTGGCTAAGAATCATTAAGGTAACTTGCATTGGGTATTCTAGGGGTCAATTAAATGTAAGTTGCATTGATTTCCCTCAATATATTTCCTGAATTTAAAAATTCCAGCAATGTGCCATATTTTTTGGAAAAAGAAGGCATTGAAGCCATCAGTGCCTGGAGCTTTCATTGGATTAAGGTTGAACATAACAACTTTGAACTCCTACATGGTAAAAGGCTGCTGAAGCTCTGTTAATGTTTCCTGAGACAAGGAAGAAGGAGGGTTAATAAAATATGCCAATTTTAGTAAATTAGAAAGACTAAGAGAATTAGGAGCGTCAATTAAGGATTCAAAGTAACAGACTATTAAATTCCTTAGAGAATTACTATTAGTAACCATTTAGTCACTTGAATCAAGTTGATAAGTTATCTTATTAAGGCTTCTCCTTACCAAAATCGAATTATGATAGAATTTAGTTTTGAAGTCACCTTCTCTCAACCAGGTAATGTTAAGTCCAAATGACTTTACTTAACTATGATTTTGATGTATAACAAAAAGAATCAATAAAAAGAAAAGCAATACAGACGAAGTCAGACAGACGAAATCAGACAGACGAAGTCAGCAGACGAAGTCAGACAGACGAAGTTACACAGACGAAGTTAAACAAAACAGACGCAAACAGATGCAGACGCAGACGCAAAAAGAAAAGCAGACGCAGACGCAGATGCGAATAATAAAGCAGACGCAAAAACAGACGCAGAGACACAGACGATAAAAAACAGACGGAGAAAAATAGATGCAGAATTCGAAAAGAAGATGAAGGAGTCAGTTCGAGTTAGTTACAGAACTCAATTGATTAACCGTTTCTTTAAAGATTCAAGAAACAAGAATCAAG
>JANIJH010036571.1:0-10834 GCA_024520975.1 Erythroxylum areolatum | reverse complement strand
TAATGCTTAGCACGGTGATTTTGCCTTCGTGTAGGTTCTGATAAGAAGATTTAAAGTCTGGGATAAAGACAACCATAGTGGCCAAGAAGAATGTGTTTTGTATTGGAAATGTTTAGTTTGTTTTATTTTTGAGTTATTTTTGGGTTGTAATTAGTGTAATGAAACATTTTGTATATTTGTAGATATGGTATGTAATACCCTATAAATGGTTTTTAATAACCTTAATATAGGTTGACTTTTAACATTATGGTATGTATTTGGATAAGTACAATATGTTTGATATGTTCTGTTTAAAAACAACATATAATGAAAGGTAATGTATATGGCTTTAGTTTCAAAGAATGCTTTGAAATGTTTGGTATGTTTTAGTTCGATTTTGTGTAGCATTTGTATATCCTCCCGGGGAGTATGTGGGTGTTACATTGTTTGGTACCAAAGCACGGTTTAGGTGATTCTGGTTTAACCAACACCTAACTATTGCATATACTTGGATATAAGAGTTATATTTGGCCTAATATGGTTTATCCCACGTTTTAGTTTTAGATTTCGGTATGGAAAGATGTCATGAAGCCGTTAACAAGGTTACGGAGAGTAATAACCCTGCATGATCTCATCCATCTATATTGGGACCCTCTGGGGTCAATTGATGTGAAGTTGAAATGTCACCTCCTTCATCTCCAGCTAAGGGGGAGGCTTTGGTTAAGCTGTTGTAAGATATGATGACGTTATTACATCGTATGACCGTACCCAAGGCTCCAATTGATCAGTTACGAAAGTATGGAGCTGAAGAATTTGCTAGAACATCTCTGGAAGAATCTAAAAGGGCTAAATTCTAGTTAGAGAAGGTGAAAAGGGTGTTATAGATGAAATTTGTTACCCACCAAATCAGATCGTGCATTGCGTTGTCTCTCTTCTTCAGGGAGTGGCCTATGAATGGTGGAATTTTGTTATGAGGAATCCTTAGCTACCTTAGCCTCTGATTTGGGATTTCTTTTCCTAAGAGTTTAAAGCTAAGTATATGGCAGAAGCCTATAGAAAGGAGAAGTGGAAGCAGTTTCTGAACCTAAAGCAAAGAAACTTGTTTGTTGCAGAGTACGATAGAGAAATTAATCAACTTAGTAAGTATGCTACTAAACCTGTACTCACTGAGGAGTTCCGGTGTCATCAATTTACGGATATTTTACAGGATTCAATCAAAGAGTATCTACTGACATTCCTTTTACTGCAACAAGTGATTTATGATCAACTGGTACAAGCTGCCATTAAGATAGAGAAGCAAGAGATGGTGAAGAGAGAGAGGGTTCAATGAAGAGGTTTTGCTAGGTTATTCCTCAGGTAAAAGAAGTCATGAAGGTAATTCCACTACACCAAAATTCACTCAGAGAGCTATAACTAGATGAAGGTGACAAGACCTTCCTCATTGACTACTTCTGGTAGGGGTTCCTCTGTAGGCCAAGGTTCTGGTATTCTTGAGTGCCCTTAGTGCTCCAGATACCATTGGGGTGCATGGAGGAGGGATATGGGTGCATGTGTTCGATGTGGTAGCATTGAACATTTGATAGCCAATTTTCCCATGAGACAGCTTCAGACAACATAAGATAGTAGATGCATATGCTGGAAAAATAGAGGACGCAATAGAGGTCGTGGAGGGTCTAATTAGTTCAGGCTTAATCTGAGTACTATTTCAGAGACTGTTGATCGACCTGCAATACCTTCTACTCTAGCTTGAGCTTATGTCTTGAAAGCTTGTAAGGATTAGGATGCACTTGAGGTTATTACGGTTACTGTTTCTCTCTTTAATTTTGAAATGCATGCTTTGATTGATCCTGGATCCACTTAATCCTATATCTGTGTTAGAGAAATTTCTGATAAAGAGATGCTTGTAGATCAGTTAGACTATGAGATTCATGTAACTAGTCCTCTGGGTAGTAGTGTGTTGGTTAATTAGGTTTATAGAAACTGTCCTATTATAATGTAAGGAAGTGAATATGTAGCAGATCTAATTGAATTGCCTTTCCATGAATTTGATTTAATTTTGGGTACGGATTGGTTATCTAAGCATCAGGCAGTAGTTGACTATAGTGCTAAGATAGTTATTGTTGGACGCCATTTTTGAAGCCCAATAATCCCAACTATCGCTCTAATACCAAAAGATATTGGACCCCATTTCTTGAGCCCAATGATCCAGAATATCATAAGATGTAAGCGTATTATCATGTAAGGTTATTTCTATGGAATCTCCTACAAAGGGCGAGGCCACACTAGTCAAATGCCTGAATCACCACTTAATTAGTAAAATTTAGTTCCATGTCTCTAGTTTATTTTGCAATAAGAATCATCTCATTTAGAGCTTTATAGCTCAAGATATGATCAAAAAGCCAAAACATGTTCATAACCAATTTATGCTCTTCCAATCCATACCCTCACTTTCTTTCTATAAATCTCTTACAAATAAACTCCAAAGGTTACAAATTTTTATGGAGAGATAGAGGTATGTTTTATGAATCCAATGCTTTAAGAATTAGGTCATTTGCAGGTCGGACAGTAAAGTTATGGCCAAAAGAGTCAAACATGTTTAGAGTTAGAAAATCCATCGAGTACGATCACGAGGAACAATGGTGCGATCACAAGGATGAAGGTGCGCTCACAAGGAAGGCTAGTGCGATTGTAAGGAGAAAGGTGTGATTGCCATGAGCGAAGGTGTGATCACAAGAGTGCTTAGTGCGATCACAAGGGTACTTGGTGCAATCTCGACCGAAGCTGTCCTGCATATACATCCTCTACGACATCACTAACTTCAAATGATCATAACTTTCAAATTTGATGTCCAAAAATTACAAACTATATACGTTGGAAAGCTAAGAGGATAAACTACAACTTTTATGAAGACAATTTTGTCTAATTCTCCTGTTTGAAATCAATTGACACGGTCAATTATGTTTAGCTACAAATGATAGTCGACTAGTCGGTATGTAATAGTTGACTAATGTATTATAGTCAATTTGTCTTCAAGGAATCAGTCGACTAGTACCAACGTTTTTATGAAAATTTCATCTTCACTCTTCAAATAGTCGACTAATATGATGATAGTCGACTAATACACTTATCCAATTGACAGATCTGATTATTAATAGTCGACTTGCAACATGATGGTCGACTAGCCTATAGCTCCAACTGACAGATCTCACATAATCTTCAATCTTCAACTCTTGAGATGCTTATTTTGAATTTCCCATTGAGATCTTCTCATGAAATACACATTGTGATACTTAATATTGCAATCTTGATTAAATTTCATTTGACTTGAAAATTGGTGTACCATCATTTTAATCCAAATACCTAAAATTATTTCTTAACCAATTCTTTAAATTTTATTATTATCAAAACATAGAAGGATTTAATTTGTCAACCTCCATTAGTCCAACAATCTCCCCCTTTTTGATAATGACAAAACATTTAGAAATTGTTTAAGAAATTGAAGACAAAGAAAAATTGATCAAGGTTTTTATGCCTTGTCTTTTTGGTTAGATTGTCTCCCCCTTAATTAATAAATCAATGAATCCAACAATCATAACAATTTTAATCCAACAACAGGCTGAAATTTAATCCAACAATTACAAACTGAAATTTAATCAATAAATAATCAGAAAAAAACAATTTATATCAATGAGTGATCATAACAATTAAAATCCATGAGTGATATATTCCCCCTTTTTGTCATAATCAAAAAATCTTAACACTCAAAAACATTGTCGCCAAAGAAATCACACAATCAAATGGATACTTAAACCAACAGCCATAAATTCACAAACAACACAAACAACAAGATAAAAAAAACATGAAATATTGGTCAAGATCTAACACAATAACCATCAAGGTGGAGAAGCATCATCATGTCTGCAACCTAATTTATCAAAAATTTTCTTGATGTTTTTCTATAAAGCAATAAGCGATGTTCTAATTAGGACATTAAAAAAATTATATAGGGTTATGATGAATGGTTAATCCAATATGCAAAAAGAAATTTTTGTTTTATAAATGACATGTTCTCTAATCATACCCAATCAAAATTCAAGAGATATTCAAGATTAGTAAAAAGACCTTCCCTTTAGGTTTAATAATTATGTAGCTAATAATGGGTTTTTTTTGCTACCTTATAGGAAGGGATGGAATATAATATCTAAGGCAACAAAGAAATTATATATGTGCAGAAACTGAAGAGCATTATGAATAAACTTAAGAAGTTAAATGCTAAGAGAAGGGGAAACACTAAATAGGTTTTAAATCTAACAAAGACAAAAATTTCATCTATCCAAGAGGAATTAGCTAATAACCCAAGAAATGAGGAGCTTATAAGAAATAATAAGTAGACTTTGCATAGTTACTTGAAAGCAATAGAGAATCAAGCCACTCTTCTTTAGCAACAAGAAAGGGTAAATTGGATAAAGGAGGGTGAAAGAAACACCAAGTAATTCTTCAACTTAATCCTTTCTAAGAATAATACTAATAAAATTACTTTTATAACATCTCAATGTGGTCTACAAATACCAATTTAGCTGCTCTAGTGTAGGAAGATTTTATTTTCTTTAAGAAATCAATCAGCTCCCTCCCTATAAGAGACAAATTCTTTTATCTAATTCCATAGGCCTTTTATCAATATACAACTTAAAATGGAGGATATAAATCTATTAGACAATCCATTTAATGCCTTAGAAATGGAGAGAGCAGTATTTAGAATGAATTCTTATAAAGCTTTTGGCCTTGATGGATTCAATGTATATTTCAATTTACAAACTAGGCATAAGGGGAAGGATATTATAACTAAAGCAGTAATGAAATTTGTGGACAAAGGAGAGATGCTCAAAGAAATTAATATGACCTTAATTTGCTTAGCCCCTAGGATCCCTAATTCTAATTCTTTTGGTAATTATAGACCCATATCATGTTGCAATTTCCTATATAAAATCATCTCTAAAATGTTGTCGAATAGATTGAGAAAGGTACTTAATTTTTTGGTGGAGCTTCTCTGGGGGGTCTGAAGCAATTCTTATGATAATGTACTCATTGTTCATGAATCCCCCAAAGGCTATATACGGAAAAAAAAACTCTCTAAAAAATTATGCAATAGAGATCAATTTTAGCAACATCTTTGATAATATCGTGTGCGACTTTATACTTCAGTTACTAGTTCTTAAGTTTGTTAACAAATTTAAAGGGTTGATTAAAGCAAGCATCACCTCTGCTTCTGTTATTGTGCAATTCAGTGGAGAACCAACACAGTTGTTTAGTAGAGGTAGGTGACTTACAAAGGGATCCACTTTCCCTTACCTATTTATACTTTACATGAAAGCTCTCACCATATTATACTATTATAAAATCTCTATGGGTAACAACTTTAGATTCTATAGTAAATGTAAGAAATAGGAAATATTCAACCTATATTTTGCGAATGATCTTTTACTTTTTTGAAAAGCTTATGCTAACTCTGTTAACTTGTTAATGTCTACTCTCAAAACTTTTTCAAAGCATTCTATATTGGGCATCAATAAGAACAAAAACCATCTAATACTCTCCTCTAGTGCTTATCCAAATGCTAAAAGACTCCTAGAAATCTCCGGATTGGAAACAAAGCAACTCCCATTCATTTATTTAGGTTTGCCTCTTATCTATAAGATGATTGCATTTTCATAAATGACGATTGCATTTTCATGAATGTCTTCTACTTATAAAAAAGAAATAAAAGAGGCTAGAAAGTTTGATAAATATAGCTCTTTTATATAGAATTATATTATAATTTGATTTAAAAAAATCCTGAACTCTATACATATCTACTGGACCCCACACATTTTCATTTCCAAAAAATTAGTTATAACCTTGGAAAGGATTATGAAGATCTCAATAGGGAAACAACAACAAGGGAGGATCAAATGCCAAGGTTAGTTAGAAGAAAGTGTGTAAAACAATTGATAAAAGGGGTCTAGTAATAACCCTAACCAACATAAGCAATAGAGTATCACTAAGCAAGAGATTATGGAGGGTTTTAGAGGATGAAGACCATTTAGGTAAAGTGGATGCATGGTTATTTCTTGAAGGGGAAAAGCTTATAGGGAATAGTTAATAAACTAAGCCATTTATATTTCTTAAACCAACTACTTAAAATGAGGGAATTAAAGTGGTTAATGAAGAAAAAACCTCACTATAATAATAATAACAACAATGTCCCAATAAGAGTATCTCTGAGAAGCAAGGTCTAGGGAGGACTAGAAGTATACAACCTTACCCTTAGCTAGTATAACCATAAGAAAAATTTTATTTAAAAAATAGCCAAAATAAGAAGATGGATAAATAAAGGCCAATGGGATAACTACTTGATAGGGATGGTACACTGGCTCCCTCGATATTCCCTAAATCCTAACTAAGCGGATCAATATATATGGAACAATTGTGCTAGTGGAAAGTTCATTAACAAAGCTTGTAGGGATTGGATTACCTAAGACTAGATTAAACAAGCTAATATGAGACAAATGCCTTATGTAAATAACCTCGTTCCTAATGTGGCTGAGAAACAATCTTTGTACTATGGATGGACTATCATTCATGAATCTACCTAGTACTTGCCCAGTTTACAAGGATGACTTAGAATCAATTACTTAATTATTCTTTGAATGTGAGTTTTCATAAGAGCGTGGAATCATGCTAAAGATCTCTGCCTTTGATAATGCACCATTAGCAAACTCTTGGAGATAATTACGTTTATACAAGATGACAGAGACAACACTAGGAACGAAAATTTAGCATATATAATTAGTGCTTGACTATGTTTACAAATGTTATGGATGGAAAGAAATAACAAATGCTTCAACAAAAATGAGAGCTTGATAGAGATGGTAATAGGGAAAGTTACCTTTAGGATAACGAACTAACTTATTCTAAACAGGGAGTCCAAATACTATAGTATTAAGCTAACAAAAGCCTGAGGTATCTAGCACCATATAAGGGTGATAATTAAACAGAAACTTAAATCTAGAATATAAACTATGATTGTCAGGTATACTGAGACTAAAACTATTTAGAAGGAAGGGTGAAGTAACACACCTGGTATCTAAACAAAGTGAAAGGAAGCTCTTGAAGCTGGGGAGAAAAGCCAAACATAAGTGCACAACCATAAGAATAGAATAATAAAACATAAAGTTATTGGATAATAAGAAAATGGTAAATATGTGTTGAATTGAAAATTTTAGAAAAGGAGGAAGCTTAACACTTGTTCTGTAATGGTGTAGTATAGAGTGAACTACTAGAAGTTCCATGGACAATCTGGGAGTAACTTGAAGATCACCTTTCAAATAAGTGGATGAATAGTGGTAAGCAGAAACCAAGCCAAGAAGTGCAGATGGAGGACAAAACAAGGATAGCTTGAAACTTACAAGGCTAATAAATGGTAGCAATAATGTGTTGATAAAGGAAAGGCAACAAAGTCATGTCATGGTAGTAATGCCTTATCCATTCAAGAATTAAAATAAAGTTAAAATTTTAAAAGTAGTAAAGATTATTTCGTATGGTGATATTGGATTTTTTTGTAAACTAATACATTTATCAACTTCTAATGAATGTTTGTATTCTGAAAAAAGATTTAATGATTGGCCCTAATTTCATGGATTGGTATGAATTTTAAAGATACAATCTAGTTTTTTCTCAAGCAATATAACCCTTATCCTTAAGTTAGTTGGTTAAAATCTCTTTATAATCAAAGTCTTTAAAAATGAATTAACTTGTTCAGTGAATTCCCAGAATGGATTTGCCTATAACTTAAAAGTTCTTATGGTTATATCTGTAGGATTCAACAGAATTTTTATTATTCATGTCAAGATCTATTCATATATATGAATTATTAATTCTTATATATGATATTTCGAATTGAATCAAAATGCCATCAAATTCTAATTAAATCATAAATATTAATTATAAATAATTCAAATGTCAACTTAGGTCATTTATGAAATCAATAAATAAATCCAAAACAATAGTTTTGGTTCCATTTCATCTAAATCTAACCCCCATTAAGTTCACACTAAGATAAAGAAATCCAATAACATATAGAAAGAAAAAAAGATTACAAAATCATTCTTATAGGTCTTGAAATCTCGATGTTCTTTAGTTAAATCTTAATGAAATCCCTCTCATTCTTTTATAGTTTCTTCATTCTTTTCCTAATATTGTTTAGTTTGTCCTCTTGTGAATTCTCTCTATTCTCATCTTGCTTATTTCCCCAAAAGCTCCTTTTATTCCTATAAAAACCCAAAATCTTCAAAGATTATTGTCTAACATAGGTTAGTCTCATGTTCTTCATACTTGTAGAAACTCCTAATTTACATAGAAATTACTTCCAATATAGATATCCAACATTGACTTGTGTTAGCCGTATGTTGGTTTAATATCTCTTCAGTCTTTCATCCAAGGGTTTATGTTAAGAACACGTGTTTATGTTTAGGCCACTTTTTATGTAGCAAATTCCCTAAAAAAACATAATATACTAGTAACTTACACAAGAAAGAACACAGTGCCATATTTGACCTATGTTTTGAATATAGATATATGTTCAACATGTGTTCATATAAAATTCATATCAAAACTTCTCTAATTTAGCTCTTATTTGTTTAAGTTCACTCTTTCTTCATTAGGGAGCTAATATAAAGTTATGTTTGACATGTTTTCTAAACATGAGTCCATGTTTAACTTATTTTCTTCTAAATTCATGTCCATACTTCTATAACTTAACCCCACTTATTCGAATTCATTTCTTCTTCATTGAAAAGTTAAAAAAGGCCTATAAAAAAAATATAGGTCACACTGAGTATCAAATCCTATACAAATCATCCAAAAATAAGAAAATTTCTTTCAAAATCATGCTAACAAAACCTAATTAGCACCTACCATATACAAATTCACTATATACATTTTTTTTCAAATTTCTTGACATTTTAGTAAACCAATGTCTCTAGAAACATGACACCGATCAACCAAAACTACACATTGTTTGACTAATGTCTTTGTAAACACATTTCCAATTATTTTTCAAGTTCTTTATAGAAGAAACAATAATTCTTTAACCAAAACTTAATCCAAAAGAATTTCAAAAGTTTCTCAAATAGTATTCTAAAGATTAAGAGGGTCTTCCTTGAAGTAGAAACCTTAATTCCTTTTAATAGATGGAAAGGTTTATTGATTAAGCAGGACAAACCATGATATGCCAATATATGAAGAATCCCTAAAGCATTAAAATAACTAAGTAGGAGGTAGAAGAAAGATTAGAAATAAATTTCTAGACTTGTTGTACCTTGATCTTCCTTAGTCTTATTCTTCTTGAATTGAATATTTTTGGTCTCCGTAAATTCTTTCTTGACTTCAATTTGTGTTAATTTCTTTTAAGACATTAAGGAAAAAAATCATTTGTAGTATCTATGCTTTTTAATCATCAAAACATGAATTTTAACCTCCCTAGGTCATGTAACTTTTTTTGACATAAAGGTGTTAGAATCGTTATTTTGTATGGTGAAATCGAAGAACAAATCTTTATGCAGAAACTTAAGGTTTCATTGTTGAAGGGAAAGAAGATCTTGTATGAATGATAAAGAAGTCTTTGTATAAGTTAAAACAATCATCCATATAACACTTTAGCTTATCTATTATTGGATATATCTAGTCCTATAGTAAGTACGATAGTGGCGTTCATTACAAGAGATTCTATGATGGGTTATTCACTTATTTACCATTGTATGTTGATGAAATACTTATTGTTGTTAAAGATATATCTAAAGTTAACATATTGAAATTATTGTCAAATGGTGAGTTTGAAATTAATTCAATTGGCAACATTATATAAGCTATAATAAGCATGTTTCTTGATATTTCACATTATTAGTATTAGTAGTCTATCTGTGTGTGTGTGTGTGTGTATGTCCATTGTTAAAAAAAAGTTTTGGTAGGTTATGAAATAGATTATGAGATATTTTGGAGATCATACAAATGCATGTTTAAAGTTTAGCAAAAAATAAAAAGGATTAGTTAGTTATTTTAATTTAGATTATATATATTGTTGAAGTAAGTTGGAAAATAACTTATAGACTATAATTATGTTGTCTACCATAAACGTTGAATATATGAATGTAGTGGAAGTTTTAAAAAAATAATTAAAGCACCCTATACTTAACTAAAGGTTAAATATTTCAAATCAAAATCAAGTGTTATTTTGGTTGATATATTAAAAAATAGTAATTGAATTTTAATTAAAAATTTGAGTGCTGATTCAAGTCTTGAATGATCTGGAATGATGTAGTTTTGGAGAGAGTTTGTATCTTAGCATAATTTGTTATAATAGAAGGAAAGTTTGTTATGGTTGTTATGATTTCTGTTTCTCAAATAAAGCTCCAAGAAGCTTGTAATATAAAATCAATCATTGTATTCTTTTGCACATAACAGAGTAATAAAAGTATCTAAAACTCTTTCTTTTGTATACATCACAATGCACTCAGAGGTATGCTTGTTCACATAATATCAGAGCTATATCCTTATTTCTTGTAAGCTTTTTTTGTTTTGCAGCTTTAGTTAATTTCATCTTTCTCTTTCTTATTGTTCTTCTTCCTTAAGTTTCTGATCCTTGTTTGATGCTTTGATCTTGTTGTTCACTTTACTAGAAATACACAACCATTCTTCCATCTTCTTGAATTGTATTCTTATTTACCAAACACTTTTTTTTACTCATTGTTGGATCCCAAATTGTTCTTGGAAGTTAGAACTATTATATGTGAAATGTTGGAGGGGAAAAGTTGGAAAATAT
>JANIJH010036464.1:0-10839 GCA_024520975.1 Erythroxylum areolatum | reverse complement strand
GTAAGATAGCTCCAGCTATTTGCACAATAAACTCTCAAGTAAGCTTTTCAATGTACACGTAAATGTAAATCAGCTAATTTTGCAATCTACGACTTCAACTTATATTTATAGCTTTCGTCTGTAACTGCTTCTTAAATCTTACTTCTTGAATCTTGTTTCTTGAATCTTGAAAGAAACGGTTATTTAGTTGAGTTCTGTAACTAACTCAAACTGACTCTTGATTTGCTTCCGTCTGCTTTTTAACTTCGTCTACTTTTTGACTTCGTCTGCTTTTCAGCTTTGTCTGTTTTTTGGCTTCGTCTGCTTTTCGACTTCGTCTGTTTTTCAGCTTCGTCTGCTTTTTAACTTCCTCTATTTTTCAGCTTCGTCTGCTTTTCGACTTCGTCTGTTTTTCAGCTTCGTCTGCTTTTTGCTTCTCCATCTTTCAAATTCGTCTGTTTTTCATTCATTATTTGTGCTTCATCAAAATTATTACTGTAAAGTCATTTTGACTTAACATCCCTATCCAGTCTGAGGAGAGGAGCAGTGGTGCAAGCAAGCCTAAACCGATGAGGACTTCTACTGTTTCTCATCAAGTCTCAACGGTGGGAGGCAGTAGAAGGGGAGAAAGGGACAAGTCATCTGTCCCTAAGTGTGACCATTGTGGCAAGTTTTATGGAGGGGAATGCTACAGATTGACTGAAGCTTGTTTCAAATGTAGAGAGAAGGGGCGTATGGCTAGAGAGTGTCCACGGTATGCAAGAAGAGAGGGAGCACAGATGCAGACTTCGGAGAGAACTGAGGAAGTGGGACCAAAGATTGCAACTGAAGTTGGCAGCTCTGATGCAGTAAGGAGAGCGAATCCTCCAGGAAGACCAAGGGGGCAAGCATTAACTAGAGTGTTTACAATTACACGGGAGGACGCAAAGACCGCTCCAGAAGTTGTGACAAGTATGACTAAATTATTTGATGATGATGTGATTGTTTTGATTGATTTGGGTTCTAGCCACTCCTTTGTTTCATTGGGTAAAATTATGTTGGGTAAAGATTTGAGCCCATTGGATACTTCTTTGATGGTGAGTACTCCAATCGGCCAGTGTATTGTGATTAGCCAAGTTTATAGAGATTGTGAGATACATATTGGTAGGGGACACTTAGTGATGGATTTAATGCCATTGAAGATGGAAGGATTAGATGTGATTCTGGGTATGGATGCCTTAGAGAAGTACAATGCCAACTTAGATTGTAAACAGAAAACAGTGGAGTTCAAATTGGATGATGGAAGAAAGGTGATGTTTATTGGAGACAGGAAATTTAGCTCATCGAGAATTATTTCGGTTTTGATGCCAGAGAAAATGATGAGAAAAGGGTGTGAGGCATTTTTGGCCTATATGGTAGACACGTGGGCAGATAGAGGGAAGTTAGAAGATATGCTAGTAGTCAGGAAATTCCTGGATGTCTTTCCCGAGGAGTTACCAGGACTACTGCCACCTAGGAAAATTGAATTTCCCATTGAGCTTCTTCCAGGCACAACACCCATTTCGATTCCACCTTATAGAATGGCTCCAGCGGAATTGAAGGAGCTTAAGGAGCAGTTGGAAGATTTGTTGGAGAAAGGTTATATTAGGTCGAGCTCTTCACCTTGGAGAGCGCCGGTTCTTTTTATGAAGAAGAAAGATGGATCCTTGAGAATATGTTAGGATTATAGGAAGCTTAATCATATCACCATCAAGAACAGATATCCGCTCCCACGTATAGAAGCGGTTATGAAATGGGAAGCACCTAAGAATGTAGATAAAGTGAGAAGTTTCTTGGGATTAGTTAGATATTATAGAAGGTTTATGGAGAGCTTTTCAATAGTAGCAGCTCCACTTTCCAAATTGATAAGAAAGAATCAGAAATTTGTATGGATAGAGGAATGCCAGAACAGTTTTGAGGAATTGAAAAACAGGCTTACAATTACACCAGTTTTGATTTTGCCTTCGGGTAATGAAGGATACACAGTATATAGTGATGCCTCAAGGAAAGGATTAGGTTGTGTGTTAATGCAAGGTGATAAGGTGATTGCATATGCTTCTAGGCAATTAAAGCCTTATGAGATGAACTATCCTACGCATGATTTAGAGTTAGCGACTATTTTGCATTGAAAATTTAGAGACATTATTTGTATGGAGTCACCACCAGGGTGTTTACGGACCATAAGAGTCTTAAGTATCTGATGAGCCAAAGAGAGTTAAATTTGAGACAAAGGAGATGGTTAGAGCTATTAAAAGATTATGATTTGATGACAGACTATCATCTAGGGAAAGCCAATATAGTAGCGGATGCATTGAGTAGGAAGTCCACTATGGCACATGTGGAGATAGTATACCTTCCTTTGTTGACGGAATTAGCCAAAGTTAAAGTGATATTGAGGAAAGCCGAATCTAGTTGTGTACTGGCTAATTTTAGAGTGAGGCCAATATTAAATGAGAAGATTAAGAAATTATAGGAACAAGATGAGTATTTGAGCAGACTTTGAGAAGAGATAAAAACGATAAACCTTCTGAAATAGAGACCAGAGAAGATGGATTGATGGTAGTAGGTAACAGATTGTGTATTCCAGACATGTTAGAGTTGAAAGAAGAAAATCTAGATGAGGCACACAATGCACCTTTATGCTATGCATCCAGGCAGTACGAGAATGTATAGAGATTTTAAAGAGCATTTTTGGTGGAAAGGAATGAAGAAAGAAGTTGCAGAATATGCAAAAAGATGCTTAGTGTGTCAGCAAGTTAAAGCTGAACACCAGGCACCTTTAGGCAAACTTAAGCCTCTGTCGATTCCCGAATGAAAATAGGAGAAGATTACGATGAATTTTTTGATGGGATTGTCGAGGACTAGTAGGAAGCATGATGCAATATGGGTGATTGTGGATAGGCTAACAAAGTCTACACATTTCTTACCAATTAAATAGACAGATTCGTTGAATGCTTTGGCCAAGAAATATATATAGATGAAGTAATTAGACTTCATGGGATCCCAAGCTCCATAGTTTCAGATAGAGACCCCAGATTCACCTCCAGATTCTGGGAAAGCTTAGAGGAGGCCTTGGGAACCAAGTTGCATTTTGGTACAGCTTTTTATCCACAAATTGATGGTCAATTAGAATGGACAATATGGACACTGGAGGCAATGTTAAGGGCTTTTTTTATGGACTTCAAAGGTTCATGGGATGATCATTTACCTTTAATCGAGTTTGCTTATAATAATTCCTATCATTTCAGAATTCAGATGGCTCCTTATGAAGCTTTGTATGGTAGCAGGTGCAAAACTCCTATTTGTTAGGATGAAGAAGGTGAAAGGAGGCTTTTAGGGCCTGAGTTGGTGCAAGTCATGGTTGATAAGATTAAATTGGTGAAACAAAGACTTAAAGCAGCTCAAGACAGAATGAAGAGCTATACAGATTCACATAGAAAGGAGATGGAATTCGAAGTTGGAGACAAAGTGTTTCTTAGAGCTTCTCCATGGAAGGGGGTTTTGAGGTTCGGTAAGAAGGGCAAACTCAGTTCGAGGTACATAGGCCCTTATGAGATCACCGAGAAGATCGAGTCCTTAGCCTATAAGCTAGCTTTGCCCCCGGAGCTATCTAAGATTCACAATGTCTTTCATGTATCAATGCTGAAGAAGTACCGATCGGATCCTTTCCACATAGTTCAACCTTCAGCGGTTCAGTTAAGGGATGATTTGACTTATGAGGAGCAACCCATAGAGATCTTAGATTCAAAGGAAAAGATTTTGAGGAACAAGACTGTGAGGCTAGTTAAAGTTCTATGGAGGAACCATTCTACTGAAGAGGCCATATGGGAACCCACGGAAGCCATGAGAGAGAAGTATCCGCACCTCTTCAATGTTTCAGGCAAGAATTTCAAGGACGAAATTCTTTAAGGGGGAGAACCCTGAAAATTTTTTCTTTAAAAGTAATCATAACTTAAATTAATTTTGGAGTTTTGATAGATTTAATTTTGGAACTATACTTATGTCAAAGTTATTAGGATTTGTTGAATTGGTAATTGGAAATTAAAGCATTAATACATTAAGGATGTTCAAGGGCATTTTGGGATATTACTTTAGCATAGAAGAGCATAAGCTTATAAGAAAGGGGTAGGATGGACTTTTTGGGCTCATTAAAGGTAGAAATGGGATAAGGATGTGTTGTTTTGCTTGTGAAGAAGGAAAAATCATGAATTGAAGAGGGAGAAGAGAGAGAAAGCAAAATTAAAAGAGAGATGAGAAAGGTTTTGGAGAAAAGAAGGAAAGGAGAGAAATCAAACTTATTGAGGTAGGTTAACTATCTTTCCTTCTTGCTTTATTGAAGGAAAAGAGTTAGTATAGAGAATGGAAAAGTTGGTGTGGGAAGAAGATGGAGCAAGAGAACCGAAGTGATTTTTAGGGTTCCTAAACTAGGTCTGGGTTTTCTAACCTAAATGAGTTTTGGGTAGGTTAGATTTGAGTCCATTTTGTGCTTGGTTGAAATTTTTGTAATTTTTGAAGTTTTTGAGTTTTATTGGAAAGTTGTTTTAAATGGAACCTTGGTTATTGTAGGGAACCAAGGAAACCCTAACCAAGAGCAAGGGGAAAGGCAAGTTTGACTTAGTTTTCGCGAGCTATTTAGGTGGGTAATGTATTTATAGTTTTTGTGTGATTGGGCAAATTCTTACCTATGTATATACATATATATATATGTTGATATTGACTCGTTGTAAATGTTGGAAATGCATGATGAAATATGTCTGTTGTTGCACCTTGATAGGAGCCATGGTATTGGGTATTGTATGAAAAATGTAAGAAAAGGTTTTAAAGTTATAAAAGCATTTTGATAAAAATGATTCTGAGCATGATTATATGCTTCTATTTGGGCAAGAGTAGAACCATTCTGTCGTCATGTGCATGTTGACAAGAGCCTTCTCCTGGCTGCTCGCTTGTGGCATATGAGCTCCAAAATAGACTCATTCTGTTCATAGGGTAAACTTCGATTTTCTCATTCTATTTCATGGAACACTCGAGTCGTTTGTTGTGCATTGCATTTTGATCGTTAAGTATGAAGCATATTGAGTGATATGTGTTATGAGCTATAATATGATGTGAATTAAATTTTTAAGAAATGTTTCAATTGCTGATTGCAAGTCTACATATATATATGTACATATGTATGTATATATCTATGCATATGCTTGAAATTGGGGCCAGTTGCCAATGGCTATAAGTATATTAGCCATTGAGCTGTGTTGCTCACCCCCATTATTCCCTCCTCAAGTATAGAACAAGAAAGTTAACAAATCCTTGCAAAGCATCGGAAGCTCCAAGTTATTAGAAGCTTTGTAACTAAGTTAGCTTAATGACCTTTGGACAGCTCCATAAACATGTTAAACAATAAGCATCTTACATACATTGTAATCGTGTTAAGCTTCTGTTTAATGTCAATATGTAATTAAAGTTATGTATGACCTTATGGTTATTTTGGTAAAAGAGTTAAAACTGAAAAGTTCCTCAAGTGTACGTGCATGTTTCTCTATAATTATTCATTTCAAAATCCAAGTCTTTTCTAGGTGTAAAAATCGTGTGCCAACTTCGGGGGCAAATCTGGGCTTGATTAAGGCAAAATTAATCAAAATTGCCTTCTGGAAAGTGTAGCTTATTCTTTTAGCTTTCCAACGATATATAGCGTAACAATTTTGGATTTTTTTTAGACGAAAAGTTATGGTCCTTGTATAGGAAGAAGTATCTTCTATCTTTCACTTCTTCTTAGTTTTGCTTCTTGTGTGATGACGTCATCTTCTTCTGTGTTACTGTTCATGAACTTCTTCTATGCTTCTGTTCATGAACTTCTTCTGTGTTTCTATTTATGAACTTCTTTTGTGTTATTGTTCATGAACTTCTTCTGTGTTTCTATTTATGAACTTCTTCTGTGTTACTGTTCATGAACTTCTTCTTTGTTTCTGTTCATGAACTTCTTCTGTGTTTTGTTCCTTCCGAGTTTCGCTTCTTCTTAGTTTTGCTTCTTCTGTATTTTGTTCGTTTCTTCTGCCTTTTGTATCGTCTACCTTTTATATCTTCTGTCTTTTGTATCGTCTGCCTTTTATATCTTTTGCCTTTTGTATCGTTTGCCTTTTTATCCTTTGTGTTTTATTCCTTCTGATTTTCACTTCTTTTGTGTTTTGTTGACGCGTCTTCTTCTGTGTTTTGGTGACGTGTCTTCTTCTGTGTTTTGCTGACGCGTCTTCTTCTGTGTTTTGTTGACGCGTCGTCTTCTGTGTTTTGCTGACGTGTCTTCTTCTGTGTTTTGCTCCTTTGACCTTTCGCTTCGTCTATCTTTCATTCCTTCTGTCATTTGTTTCTTCTGTCTTTCCGCTCCTTCTGCCTTTTATATCTTCTGTGTTTCGTATCTTCTACCTTTTGTTTCTTCTATCTTTCCGCTCCTTCTACCTTTTGTATCTTCTGTGTTTCGTATCTTCTGTCTTTTGTTTCTTCTGTCTTTCCGCTCCTTCTGTCTTTTATATCTTCTGTGTTTCGTATCTTCTACCTTTTGTTTCTTCTGTCTTTCCGCTCCGTCTGCCTTTTGTATCTTCTGTGTTTCGTATCTTCTGCCTTTTGTTTCTTCTGTCTTTCCGGTCCTTCTGCCTTTTGTATCTTCTGTGTTTCGTATCTTCTGCCTTTTGTTTCTTTTGTATTTCCAGTCCTTCTGCCTTTTGTATCTTCTGTGTTTCGTATCTTCTGTCTTTCTAGTCCTTCTGCCTTTTGTATCTTCTGTGTTTCGTATCTTCTGCCTTTTGTTTCTTCTGTCTTTCCACTCCTTCTGCCTTTTGTATCTTCTATGTTTCGCATCTTTTGCCTTGTGTTTCTTCTGTCTTTCCGTTCCTTCTGTCTTTTGTATTCTTCCGTGTTGATTCTGAATGTCGGGCTCCGAAAACGGGTTCCAGTAGATTAAGTGTTCTAGTACGCCACCCTCGCAGGGCACGGACTCGAATATCCCTTAGAATGTCGGCTACGCGTCTTGCGGGTGCTACATCTTACTTAACTAAATTTGTATGATTTGAATGAATAAACTTATGATCATATAGATTTAGAGGCAAGGTTAGGAATAATATATGTGATATATTTTGGCATAAGTTGTCACCTAACGGTTTTAGGAGTCACTTGAGATGTGATTGAAAAGTAGTTTTCTACATAATTTAATTTTAATTGATTTGTTGAGCAAACTCAAGATCAATTAATTTTAAATAGGATCCTAGCCCACTAGCAAATTATTTGATATTTTTTGATATAATAAAGAGAGCTATTATTTTGAATAAAATAGTGGGAATAATAAAAAATTTAAAAGTCCTTATTTTATTTGATTTTGGATATAAACTAATATTTGCTCCTTTTATGTTTTTCTAGTTACTGAATTTGAAGATGAGTACTAACCTGACATTGAGGAGTATCATGAGTGCTAACAAGATGACTGGACCTAATTTTTCAAATTGGTTACGAAACTTAAGAATAATTCTTAAGCAAGAAAAGAAGTTATACGTTCTTGATACTCTTGCTCCATCTGAACCTTGTTCAGATGCAACTTATAAAGATTAGGAGAAATATCAACGTTATATTGATGACATTGAACAAGCTACATGTGTGATGTTAGCTTACATGTCTCCTAAACTTCAGAGGCAGCATGAGAACATGGATGCAACCTTCTATGATATTGCATCTTAATGAGTTATTTGGTGCACAAAGTAGGGTAGAGAGATATCAAATCTCCACGGCATTGTTTCAATGCAAGATGATAGAAGAATCTTCAGTCAACTTTCATGTGCTGAAGATGATTGGGTATATTGAAAAATTGGCCCAATTACGTTTTGTCATGGACCATGAGTTAAGCGTTGATCTAGTGTTGCAGTCTCTAAGTTTGAGCTTTTCATAGTTCGTTATGAACTTCAACATAAATCAGAAGGACATTGCCTGAACGATTGAACATGCTTAAGACTATGGAAGGGTACCTTAAGAAGGAACCCAGTTTTGTACTTATTATCGGTTTTTCTAAAAGTAAGAAAAAGGGCTTTAAAAAGAATAATAACAAAAAACAAAAGGCTTCTACTAATATAGTAAAGGCCAAAGGAGGTGTCAAGAAAAAAAGCAATGACAAGGGCATATGTTTTCATTGCAGAGTCAACGAACATTGGAAAGGAACTACCCATCTTATTTTGCTAGCCTGAAAGATAAGAAGCTTAAGGAACCTATCTCTTCAGGTATGTTTATGATTGAGATCAATCTTTCTACTTCTGTTCCATATTCTTGGGTATTAGATGCTGGTTGTAGTTCTCAGATATGTAATAACATGAAGAAGTTAATAAGGAGTGGATCATTGAAGAAAGGCGAAGTGGACCTGTGAGTTGGCAATGGAGCAAGAGTTGCTACGCTAGCTGTAGGAACCTGTAATTTAACTTTGCTTTTTGGCCTTGTATTAGAACTTGATAATTGTTATTATGTTCCTATTATTATAAGAAACATCATTTCTATTTCTTATTTGGATTTGAATGGATTTGTATTTGTAATTAAAGATAACAGTTGTTCTTTTTATAAAGATGATGTTTATTATGGATCTAGATTACTTACAAATGGTTTGTATGAGTTAGATCTTGAAAGGCCAATTCTTAACATAAATAGTAAGAAAAGAAAATTACGTAACCAAACTCTATCTTATTTATGGCATTGTAAGTTAGTTCATATCAATGAAACTAGAATCACAAAATTACATAAAGAAAGATATTTGGATCCTTTTGATTATGAATTATATGCAACTTGTGAATCTTGTTTATTAGGAAAGATGACCAAACTGCCCTTTAAAGGAAAGAGACAACGTGCTAGTGAGTTACTCGAATTAATACATTCAAATGTATATAGGCCTATGTCCACAAATGCTAAAGGTGGATTCTCGTATTTCATTACATTCACAGATGACGATTCTAAATATGATTATGTGTACTTGATGAAATAAAAGTCCGAATCATTTGAAAAGTTCAAAGAATTTAGACTAGAGGTAGAGAAACAAATTGGCAAAAGTGTTAAGACAATTAGATCAGATCAAGGTGGTAAATATTTAGACCACGAGTTTCCTAGTTACTTAAAAGAGAATGGGATTCTCTCAAAATGGTCTCCTCCTACAACTCCACAACATAATTAAGTTTTTGAGAAGGGAAATCGTACATTATTAGATATGGTATGTTCCATGATGAGTCATGCAGTCCTTCCTATGTCCTTTCGGGGATAAAAAATTGAAACCACAATATTGAAGTAAATCACTTGTTAATAGAGAAATCCGATATGATATGTAAACTACACAAGAAGGGGGGTTGAATTGTGTATTTTTTTTTCAAAAATATTAATATTTTGAGACTTCTTGAATTTCTTTACGAAAATTCAAATGATTACTAAAACCCTTTGCTAAAGTTGATAAGCAATGCAATCGCAAGTAATATTATCTACTCGTCTAACAACAAGAAAATTAAAAGATAAGGGTTAGAGAATAGATGCTGTGATTTTATACTAGTTCACCCCAAACCTTGGGCTATGTCCAGTCCTCAGAGTTAGTATAAGATTTCACTATACTCTTCCAACTTTACAAGTATTCTTTCTACACTTGCAGAGCCTCTTCAAGTCTCTCTCACAAAGTATTCTTTATCAGCTGTATTAGCCTCTCCAGGCTCTAGCCTTCCTTTCTCTCTCTAAGAAAAGTATTTTTGAGCTTTAGGTTACATATGTATTTTCTCACTTCTTTCACACTTTAAATACAGAGTTTTTGCTAATGTAAAAACATTCTTTATTTTAGTTTTCGACTAGAACTAGTATTTATAGCCTAAGTCTCTAACTATCTCCGTGAATCTTCTAGAAACAGTCATTAGTTGAGTCCTGTAACTAACTCCAACTAACTAACTATCTAACATTCTAGAATATCTTCCTTTTCTATCGTCTAAAATAATGTTTCTTCTTTTACTACGTTTCGTCTGTTATTTTGCTTCATCTTATTATATCGCTTCGTCTGGTGTTGCGCTCCGTCTGGTGTAGCGCTTCGTTTGTTGTTGCACTTCGTCTGGTATAGCGCTCGTCTGGGTATTGCGCTTCGTCTGGCGTTGACCGCATACATTCTAAGTTAACTAAGTATTACTTACATTTTTATGCACATTTAACAAATGTGTCAAAACAGTTAATACATTTCTAAGGCTATTATTATTTGATTGTCATCAAAATTAATAGAAGTGAATTCCTCTTGACTCAACAATCTCCCCCTTTTTGATGATAACAAATAGTCATAATTTTAGAAGATAAAATGATATTTATAGAAGAATAGTATTTCGACGAATAATAAAGAAAAAACATAAGAAAAGAATTGCATACAAGATATAAACAATGCTTTCTATCTGCTTTCTAACTTCTCTTCTCGTTCTCCTCTTTTTCTCCTTCTCCCCCTATTTGTTATTATTCAAAAAGATTGCTCATCATGGACACTTCAAAATTTTAGAAAACATACGTTACATGTCAGTGCGGATCGTCTTAAGGTCTTGTTTAATAGTAACCTGTAGTAGTGTTACTTCCTCATGAAGATCACCCATTGAGTCAGCGAGTTCATCAACCTTAGTATGAACTTCCTCAATTTTTTTGCTAATGCTTCCTAAACTTCCTTCTGACTGTGACTTGCTTCCGTCCAATTTATGAAATGCTTCAAGAACTGCAGATTATCAGTAGGATCTTGTTGTATTTTACTAACTGGATGAAGGTTTTCCACAGCAGATGGTTCTGAAGGTAAAACGTCTAACTCTATAATTTTGATAGAGGGTAGACTGA
>JANIJH010036446.1:0-10840 GCA_024520975.1 Erythroxylum areolatum | reverse complement strand
CAAGAGAGTAGAAAGTTATGATTTTTAGAAGTTCTGATACTGTTTAGTGTGAAGCTGATCGACCAGTCACTTTGTGTAGAGTTTTTGACCCATTTATGGGTCGATCTGATTTTTAAGGCCTTCATAAAAGTTGTTGAGTTTACCTTTTCGTAGACACTAAGTTTTTCAAATTCAGAGTTTTGGATCAAAAGTTATGATGTTTACAAAAAAAAAGAGTGTATATGGATCCGAGAATAATAGAAGTAGTTGTGAAATTGGAAGCACATAAAAACGTAGAAAAAGTGAGGAGTTTCTTGAGTTTAGCTGGGTATTATAGAAGATTTGTAGACAGCTTTCTATGATAGTAGCCCTACTGGCCAAATTGACAAGGAAGAATTAAAAGTTTGAGTGGACAGGAAAGTGCTAGAACAGTTATGAGGAATTGAAGAATAGGATCACAACTGCACCAATTTTGACCTTACCTTCTAGTAGTGAAGGGTACATAGTGTATAGTGATGCCTCAAGGAAGGGATTGGGCTATATGTTATTGTAAGGAGATAAGGTGATTGCTTATGTTTCTAGGAAATTAAAGCCTTATGAGATGAATTATCCTACGCATGACTTGGAGTTAGCTGCCATAATTTTTATGTTGAAAATATGAAGATATTACTTATATGGAGTCACTACCATGGCATTTACAAACCACAAGAGTCTTAAGTATTTGATGAGCCAAAAGGAAATAAATTTAAGGCAAAGAAGGTGGTTAGAGCTGATGAAAGATTATGACTTGATGATAGATTACCACCTAGGAAAAGCTAATGTAGTAACGGATGCATTGAGTAAAAAATCTACTATGGCACATGTGGAGACAATATATTTTCCTTTCTTGGAGTAATTAACCAAACTAAAAGTGACATTGAGGCAAGCTGAATCTGATTATATATTGGCTAATTTCAGAGTAGGGCCAGTGTTGAATGAGAAGATTAAGGAATTGCAGAAACAAGATGAGTACTTGAACAGACTCAAAGAAGAGATTAAAAATAGTAAACCCTTAGAAATAGACATAAGAAAAGATGGATTGATGGTGATAGGCAGTAGATTATGTATTCTAGACATACAAGAGTTAAAGGATGAAGTTCTTGATGAGGCACAAAAATGTATAAAAATTTGAAAGATTACTTCTGGTGGATGGCAATGAAGAACGATGTTGTAGAGTATGTTAGTAGATGCTTAGTGTGTCAACAAATTAAAGTAGAACATCAAGTACCTATAGATAAGCTTAAACCTTTGTCTATTCCAGAATGGAAGTGGGAGAAGAATACAATGAATTACTTGATGGGATTGCCAAGGACTAGCAAGAAGCATGATGCAATATGGGTGATTATGGATAGGTTAACTAAGTTAGCACATTTCTTGCCAATTAGACAGACAGATTCTTTGAATGTTTTGGCTAAGAAATAATAGATGAAATAATCAGGCTATATGGGATTCCAAGTTTTGTAGTTTTGGATAGAGATCCCAGATTCACCTCTAGAATCTGGGAGAGCTTGCAAGAGACTTTAGGAACTAAGTTACATTTTAGCACAGCTTTCCATCCATAAACTGATGGACAATCTAAGAGAACATACGAACTTTAGAGGCAATGTTAAGAGCTTATGTTATGGATTTCAAAAACTCATAGGATGATCATCTGCCTTTAATCAAATTTGCATAAAATAATTCCTACCACTCAGGAATTCAAATGGCACCTTATAAGACTTTGTATGGTAGGAGGTATAAAACTCCTATTTGTTAGGATGGGGAAGGTGAGAGGAGACTTGTAGGACTTAAATTGGTACAAGTCACAGTCGATAAGGATAAATTGGTTAAACAGAGACTCATGGTAGCTCAGGACAGAATGAAGAGCTATATGGATGCACATAAAAAGGAGATAGAATTTGAAGTTGGAGAAAAAGTGTTTCTTAGAGCTTCTCTATGTAAAGGAGTCTTGATTTTTGGCAAAAAGTGCAAGCTCGGTCCAATATACATATGCCCTTATGAGATCATTGAGAAGATTGGGCCTTTACCCTACAAGTTAGCTTTGCCACTAGAATTGTCTAAGATCCACAATATTTTCCATGTGATGATGTTGAGAAGACATAGATCAGATCCTTTACAAATAGTCCAACCTTTAGAAGTTCAATTAAGAGAGGTTTGACTTATGAAGAACAACCAGTGGAGATCCTAGATTCAAAGGAAAAGGTTTTGAGAAACAAGATTGTGAAGCTGGTTAAAGTCTTACGGAAGAATCATGCAAGAGAGGAGGAAACATGGTAGCCTTTGGAAGCAATGGAGGAGAAGTATCCACACCTTTTTGTAAACTCAGGTAGGAATTTTGAGGACGAAAGTCTTTAAGGGGGAGAATTGTTGGACCCCAAAATTTTCTTTAATTTTTATTTATTTTTCTTAGAATTTAACCTATTAATTTAGCAAGCATAAGTAGAAATTAGAAATTAGAATCTAGAAGATAAATGTTAGGATTAGGTTAGGTGTTTAAGAGAATAAAGGAGTTAGTAGATAAATTAAGTGAAGAAAGGTAAAATTGAAAGGACAAAATAAGTGAAGGGAAAAATGAGAAGACTAGAATAAAAATGTGTCTTGAATGAGAAGAGAAAAGGGAAATGTCATGGAAGAGAGGAGAGAAAGAAGAAAAACTTGAGAGAAGAGAAAAGAAGAAGATAAATTGTGGAAGCTAGGGAAGAAGAAGAGAAATCATCTTGTTAAAGTAAACTCCATTAATGTTCTTCTTGTTTGGTTAGAAAAAGGGATTAGAGAGTGAAATGGGTTTGTAAAGGAAGAAAGAAAAGAAACCTTAGATGGATATTGTGGACTTTCAACTAGGTTTGGTTTTTCTAGCTTAGATAATCCATGGATGGATTAAGTTTAAGTTAATTTTGTTCTTGATTATCAAAACCTTATGGGTTTTCTTTTGTATATTAGATTGAATAGGAAACGTGTTTGATTGAATGAAAACTTGGTTTATTGAAGGAAACCAAGAAAAACCAAGGCAAGAGCAAGAGGAAGGACAATCTTGAAATTGGAATTTCAACCAATTTAGGTGGGTAATATGTTTATAGTTATTGTGATAATGAGTCAATACTTGTTTGCTTGAGTGCTTGAATTGCTTGAACTGAATTGTTGTGATTGATATCAAAATGCATGTCGAGTTACTAATATGATTATGCATTAAATGATATTATGACATCTTGCATGGATCAAAAGAGGAAAAAGCATAAGAAATTATGAGAATTATGATCTTTGATGAAATAGATTTGAGCTAAAGAATTCCCTTATGATTGGGCAAGAGAGGAACCATTTCATTCATCACATACACGTTGACTAAAGCTTTCTCCCAGCTGCCTGCTTATGGCACATGAAATCCTAAGAATCAGTCTCATTTGGTTCACGGTGTAAACTTTGGTTTCTCCGTTTTGTTCCATGGGACCCTCGAGCCATTTGCTTGTGCATTGCATTTCGATCTGTAAGCATGATTCATAGTTGAATGTTAAGTTGATGATTATATGTTACATGATAAGCTTTGTGTGATAATATCTGGAACTATAAGTCTATGAGATAGAACTGTGGAGAATTTGATTGTTAAATAAACATATTAGCCACTGAGCTTTATAGTTCATCCCACTATTTTTCACTCCTCAGGTGCAGAATGGGAAGATCATTGATCTTTGCAAAGGCTTTGCCATAATCTAAGATTAGAGGCTTTTGTAACTACGTTAGTAGCTATAATTTATGGGATAGCTTTATAAGCATATCAATATAGTCATTCATTGTAATTTTGTAGTTTGTATTAAGCCGATGATATGGCTTTTGATTTGTAACTGAAGCTATTATACTAAGCCTTTGATTTAGTAACGAAATTTGGATTTGATGAAGATGTTTTGTGTAAGTTCATATACATCTTTTAGTTGAGTTATTGGTGGTTGGAATTGTATGTGTGAATTTTTGTGTTGTTAGATTGTTGGGATTTGGGTTTTATCTGAGGGTTAAAAGGGTGATTTTATGTTAAATTTTGTAGCACCACGGCGTAATTTTCCCGAGGGGTTTTCTCGCTGGACCTTGAGAGTCCGCCGCGGCGAACCCGGCACCGCTGCCACGCTAAAATTTCTTACAAATCAAATGCTTTCAACTTTCCTCTCACATCATCCTCACCCGATCGCACTAAGTGACCCATTAGGATTAAGAATGAGACCCGTGCCCAACAGTCAAGGAGATCACAACCTTTTAGCAGTACAACGGAGAATCCCTCTACGAGGTATGGGAGAGATTTAAGGAGCTACAGAGAAGTTTTCCTCATCACAACTTTCCAAAAAGAGTTGTTATTGTAGACATTTTATAACGAAGTTAGTACAGCAACCAAGAGTACAATTAATGCAATAGCTACAGACTCGTTGATGAGAAAAACCATTGATGCTACATATGATCTAATTGAGGATATGACCATTAACAACTGTCCACAGTCAAGTGAAAGAAATAGATTATACGATGTGAAGGAACAAAAGGTAATCATGCCAATAGAGTCAGCTTCAACCATACATGCACAGATAGTGGCATTAACCAGAAAGCTGAACAACATCAATGCCTCATCCAGTTTGGTAAATGCAATGTAATAGGTTTGTGAAATATGTGGACATTATAACTATACGTCAACAGAATGTTATTTGATTAACAATGATGGAGGGGAACCATTAATTTTTTTAGGCGTGCCACAACTTTTAGGTAACAGTCAATCCTTTCTCAAATACTTACAAATCTTTATGAAAAACCACTAAAATTTTTCCTGGATTAACAATACAATTAAAAATTTGAGACCATAAAGACCATCAGGATTCCAAAACAAGTAAGGAAATTGGGAGTCAAAGTATGATAGACTCAAGTCAAAGATGGAATCCCATTTTTTTGATAATAATGGATACGATAGGCTCTGTAGGCTCCAAGGTTAATAGTATAGATGAAGAATAGAAGAAGACACAAGCAAGGATTGACCTGATATTCAAGAATCATGTGTCTTCCATTCGCAACCTTAAGGTACAGGTGGGCCAACTTGCAACAACATTGACAATCAAAATTTTAGGTAACCTTCCAAATACTAGTGAGTCTAGCCCAAAGGAGCAAGTGAAAGAAATGCATTTGAGAAGTGGGAAAGAGTTGGCAAAACCAGTGCAGAAGGAAGCCAAAGATTAGGTTATGACAAGACAAGAGAAAGGAAAATAAAAGGTAACTGTTGGATCCTAAATTTTTCTAAATTTCTTGTTAATTGTTTAATGATTTACACATGCTTGTTTGTTTGTTTAATTATTGTATTTATTTTTAGAATTGGGTCATTAAATTAGCAAATATGAATAGAAATTAGAAGTTTGAAATTGGAACGAAGTGTTAGAAATTAAGTTAGCTCATGTGGTTTGTAGGCTTGAGTTAAATGAAAGGAGGGGTAAACTTGGAAGAGACTAACTAATGGAGGGTATAATTGGGAGAAAGCCTAATAGAAAGGAGGCTTGAATTAGAGGAGAAGATGAGAGTGTCGTGAGCAGCCAAAGAGGAGAAGAAAAGAGAGAAAACGTGAAAGAGAGAAGAGAAGAGAAGAGAAGAAAAATCACAAAGAAAGAAGGGAAAGGAAGGAAAAATTGTGGAAAGAAGAGAAGAATCAAGCTTCTTAAGGTAAGTTCTTTGTCTTTTCTTCTTGTTTAGTGAAGAAATGGGTTGTGTTGTGACTGAAGAAGTTTTAGAGAGAGAAATGAGTTTTTTTGTTGGAAATGATTGGAGGAAGAAGATGGGTTCTAAGCTAGGTTTTGGGTTTTCTAACCTAGATGGACTATGGGTAGGTTGAGTTTGAACTTGATTTGAGTTAATTCTATTTTGTGGTGATTATGGAAATTTGGGGGATTTCCACTTGAGTTGGAATTGAATGAGAATTTTGGTTGTGTTAGGAAATCAAGAACAACCTACCCAAGAGCAAGAGGAAGGGCACAAATTGAGTTTGGAGTTTCAAGAATTATAAGGTGGGTAATTTATTTATAGTTATTGTGTAATGGGAAAAATGTCTTATGTGTGTATTGTGTGTTAAAATGACTTGCTTGAAATGTAGTGATGTGAAAATTTCTATGTCCATTAAACAGACATTCACAAGACAGCTACAGTAAATCACGATTTTGGCCATTTTAGAGGCAAAATCTTGCTTTGAGTTCTCATAAAAGTTGTATATCTCAAAGTCTTCTTTCCAACCGTCTAAAAACGACATCAATCCGACATTTGTAGCAAAAGTTATGTCAATTGCGCCAAGAGAGGTACAATATGATTTAGGATATAAACATACTTGAATCTTTTGACCATAACTTCGTCAACCGACCTCCAAATGAAGTGATTCTTGAAGAAATAGACTTATAATGAATTTTTATACCCCTCCATAAAAATTGGTAGCTTTTGGTGTTGAATTGAAAAATATTTATGGAAATAAAATGAGGGATTGGTTGGAAGATCATAACCGGGTTATGAACATACTTTGAGATTTCAATAATATCTTGAGCTATAAAGCTCCGAATGATATGCTTCTTGTTTCAAAATAAAATAGAGACATAGAGCTACAATTTTCTTGAAGGAGTCAAACTGAGATGTTGGTGATTGGCTGGTGTGGGCAAGCCACCCATGTGAGATGACGACTAATGAGGGTTTATTGAATGAAGGAAACCCGCTTACGCTTTATGAATTTGGATGGATAGTTGGGCTCCAGAGACGGAGTCCAATAGTTACAGAACAGGAGGAACCCCCTACATTCCACCTCCACCGTACATATCTAAGTTACCATTTCTATAGAGATTAACGCACAACCCTATAGAGACCCAATTTGCAAATTTTTTTGAAAAGTTTAAGAAGCTACCTTTGACTTTTTCACTTTTAGAAATGCTTGAATGTATGCCCAAGTATGCAAAATTCTTAAAGGAGCTACTTTCCCACAAGTATACTTAGGATTCAAAGTAGACAGTAGCCTTAACAATCAATTGTAGTTTGATGATCACCAATAACATGCCATCAAAATAAAAAGATCCAAGGAGTTTCACTATTCCTTACATTGCTAATTGTATGGAATTTTCTTATTGTTTTTTATGATCTTGGTGCAAGTATTAATCTTATGTCATTGTCTATCTTTAGGAAATTGAAACTGGATGATATAAGATCAACCTCAATTACAATTCAATTAACAGATCATTCGATAAAGAAACCATTTAAGGTTATAGAAGATGTTCTGGTAAAGGTTGACAAATTAGTTATTCATGTTGACTTTATAATTCTAGATATTATAGAAGATAGGCAGTGTCCACTCATTTTGGGACGTACATTCGTGAACACTAGGTGGGCACTCATTGTTGTTAATGATGGGATCTTATTCTACGTATTGGTGACGAAAAGTTTGAATTAAATATGAATAGGACATTAAAAAGTAATGTTGAGCGAAACATTTGTATGAAAGTTGATATGGTGAATGATTGTGTAGAGGAATAACAAAGAGCAATGATTGAGCAGAAAAGTGAAGTAGATGACAATGAGATAAGTGTAGAACAAGGGGAGTTAGATGAAAATCAAAATTAGGAACCTTTAGGGAGAACAAAGTCACTACACCCTCCTTCTTGTGAGAAACCACCAACCATTGAACTCAAACCACTACCAGTGCATTTAAGGTACAAATTTTTAGGTAAGGATCAAACACTATCAATAATTATTTCAAATCGGTTGAATGAGGAACAAGAAAAGAAAGTGGTTGAGATTATAAAGAGAAGAAAGAGAGTTATGGGTTGACAAATATCAGACATCCAAGGAATAAGTCCCAGTATTTTACCGATACCAACTAGTACCATCTGAATATAATATTAATATATTTCATACCATTTTTCAGTTTCTATGCTACCATAATTTTTTCTTTGGTCTTGATAGTTAAAATATAAATAAAAAGAATATAAATTTCAATTTTTTATATGGAAGAAAATGGATTTTTGACTAAAATGAAAAGGATTATAGAAAGATGAAACTAATTCCTAAAAAGAAGATGAACTGAGTTCTTATTTGATAGAAAAGATTAAATAAACAAGATTTTATTAGAAAAAACTTCTTTTTTAAATTAAAAAATCTTTTGGTTTAATTGGACTTTTTTTGGAACATAAAATGTTGTTGCAGACCACTTTTCCAGACTTAAAGGAGAGGAATGCAAGCCAAGCAATGATATTAAAAAAAAGTTCCCCTACAAAACCCTGATGCTTCTCAAAAGATTGACTACAACATAGTTTACCGATATCACAAATTATGTCGCCAATGGTAAACTTCCTTCAAATCTAACTTATTACTAAAGGAAGAAATTCTTGCATGTACGTAATCGATATATATGGGATGAGCCAATTTTATATAGGTCATGCGCTGATGGATTAATGAGACGATGTGTTCCAGAAGAAGAATGAGCCAACAAAATGGCAACTTGAAGGATGCTCAGACCTTCATAACACAATGTCATCGATGTCAGAGAATAGATAACATCTCTAAAAGATATGAAATGCCTTTATCCAACATTTTAGAAGTGGAAGTTTTCTATGTATGGGGCATCAATTTTATGGAACATTTCCCATCTTCAATGGGAAACATGAACATTCTAGTAGAAGTGCACTATATTTCACATTGGACCGAAGTTGTGATGTCTCCAACCAATGATGGAAAGGTAGTCCAAAAGTTCATTAAACAGCTATTCAACTGGTTTGGAGTGCCACGTACGGTAATAAGTGATAGAGGTACGCATTTTACAACAGATATTTTAATACTCTCTTAAAAAGATATAGAGTGCACCACCATGTTGCTACACCTTATCATCCACAAACTAGTGGCCAAATGGAAGTTGTCAACAGGGAGTTGAAACAAATTTTAGAAAAGATAGTGAACAACTCCAGAAAGGATTATGCAATAAAGTTAGACAATGCCCTTTGGGCTTATAGGATTGCTTTACCTCTTGGAACAACTCTCCATTGGCTTGTATATGGAAAAGCTTGTCATTTGTAGGTCAAAGTAGAACATGGAGCATATTGGGTGATTAAAGCATTAAATTTCAATTAGAAGCAAGTAGGCACAAAGAGACTTCTACAACTGGACAAACTTGAAGAGTTCCGTCATAATGTGTAGCACCCCACTCCCACAAGGATCCGAACCCGACATCATGGGTGATATCTGAGTTTGTGCCCCACGAGGGTGGCGTGTCAAAGCACTAATTCATTCAGAAATTGGTATATTTTTTTTTTACTTTTTTTATAAAGGCCCATTTACAAATACAATACCCTAAAGTCATTTCGGAATACCAATATATACAAAAAGTTGCGGAATATACAATTCAATACAAAATAGAGAAATACAATGAAGACGCAAACTGATCCCGACCTCTATCCTTCACTTGAATGCTGTAGGTATACTCCCGTTGGCCTAACGGGGTAATCTTTTAATCATGAAAAATAATTACAAATTTTGGGTGAATTTTGCAAACTTAATGAGTGACCATCATCGATGGCTCACCCAGTCACATAACATATAAATCACATCATTTCACATTTCGCACTCCACATTCAATACAATTTAATCATTCATATAATGCATATACATTGCGCATGAGACTCACTTTTTGTTTGTTACTTTGTTGTGACCGAGTACTTAAACTGTACTTTATAGGGCTCATTGATAATTGTCCCATATAGGGCTCATTAATAATTGTCCCTTATAGGGCTCATTAAACGTTGAGCCTGAGGCTCTGAATCACTTTTGAGCTTGAGGCTTTTTTTCACTCGTTGAGCTTTAAGCTCTGATCGATGGCTACTCTGGTCACAACTCCATTATGTTTCATGCATTCATGAAATGAAATGCATCAATCACATTTGCATGATCCCATTCCATCATATCGACATATCATTGGATCGTAGTCCGGCATTCAACATTTAGTTGAGAATTCACAATTTCATTCCTATGCAAATGCATATTTAGAACACATTTAACAATCACCTTAAGTACACATAGTTCATCCAATTCACATTCAAGTAGCCTTCAATATCCAAACCAAACATCATAATCATCGGACCTTCTATCCGGAAACCAATATAAGCAATCAGATCTACATATTCATTCAATAGTCATATAATACAAAATTTCAAATAACAAACAATAAAGTGAGACCATCTCGGTCTACTCACGGTACGCTCCATATTAGCATTTGCTTTCAAATTCTGGAAATGCCTGAATGCGGACACTTGACCTGCACAACCCATTTATACAAGACACGCGTTGCAAACTCATCAATAATTGCACAAGTATAAACATTTATTTATACACAATTATATAAATGGACTATGTACAATGCATGCTCAATGACAATCCTGAGCATATGTTCTAGAACACATATTATGCTCATTCCCATTTCATAATTCATATGTGTCTAATTTAACTTAGCTTTGCACTTCATTTGTATATAATCTTTCTAAATTCTCCTTTCAATCTTTACCCTTTTCATGTGTCTAGCTTATTCATAAGCTTACACCTCAAGAACACTTGGTTACTTTATATCATGATTCAATTTCTCATCATCTCGTTTCTAACCTCATATGATCTCAAAATATCTAAATTCTCATCCAATAGGAATCCAATTGAAAATCCCATAATGCAAAATTACTAAAATTGATTCTAGAGTACTTAAACCCAAGCATTTTCTAAACTCCATAAACTAGAATCCTTCCAAAAATCCAAAAGATTCAAAATGATCTTACCTTGATTCTTCACCAAATGAAGAGATCTTTAG
>JANIJH010036404.1:0-10842 GCA_024520975.1 Erythroxylum areolatum | reverse complement strand
CATGTACCACTTTTTATGTGAAAACATTCTGTATTTATGTGCATATATGCTAACATGATGCATGAGCAAGAAAATGCGTTGTCTCAATTTCTCTTTGAGCTCGCATGGACTAAAATTTTGGGTCATAACCCTTAATATGGGGACGGGATGTTACAGTTTTGATGCTAATAAAGTAAAGAAATGAAAAAAGAATTGGTTTGCATTTGAATATGGTTTTGGTTTTAGTTGAATTTCAGCCAAGGGTGCATGATTATGTAAAAAATTTGTTAATGAGATTTTAAGGCTTAAATGTGTGTATTAAAATGTCATGGAAGGGGATTTGGATTGGTTTTAAGTGTTAGAAATCAAATGGAAAGTTTAATGTAAAATATATTAAGTTTAGCCTTAAGAGAATTTTGGGTATAAAAGTATGGTTATGATGTAATGACCATGTGAATGGGATTAAGGATGGTCATTAAGTATAATTATTAAATGAAGTGTTATGTTGTTATCTGGAAAAAAATTAATATATGGAATGTATGTGGAAAGTAATGAAGTTGAAATGGTTTATGGTGTATTTAGTTGAAAAATGTGTTAAGGAGTTAAATGTATTTGTATTAGGTTTTCGAATCGAAAAACAAAGGAAACTAAAGGATTTCAAAGTAGTGAAAAGGAAACTAGCAAGTTGTGAGCATATTTTAATTATTTTATATGACTTAATTTTTTGCAAAGGAATTGATGACATGTAATTTTAAATTATGCATTAAATTGAATGATTATGAATTGAAAATGTATGAGCTGAAAATCATTGATTTCGAAAATAAGATGAATTGAAAATGTATGAGTTGCTTTTGCCTATGGAACGCTACTAGGCTTTATACATGTTATTATATAGGTCAAAATATTTGATCATGCATGGCAATATTGGAGGGCATCTAGAATTATTAGCAGAAAAAGAAAAAGAGAATGAGTCTATTAGCAAAGTGTTTATGTCTCCCTCTGCAGGTATGGAGTATATAAAGTGCTAGTCAAATTTGTTATGAGTAAGCGGTGCAGAACAGGTTCCATAATTACCAGTTTATAATGATTAACATATTGCAGGTAAGCGATGTAAAATCAGCTCTATAAATAGTAGTTAATCAATTGCAGGTAAGCAATGCAGAACTAGCTCTATAACTACCGATTTATAGCGGTTAACCTATTGTGGGTAAGTGATGTACAACTAGCTCTACAAATAATGGTTAACCGATCGTGGGTAAGCAATATAGAACTAACTCTGTGACATTATGCCCAGTGTACCATGTGGTAAAGAAACTAATGGTAGGCTATGTTGAGTAAGACAATTCATGACAATAATAATGCCGCCACTATTTATTTTAAAAGTAATTTATGAGGCATTGTATGTACTATTGCTAATGGCTAGCTTATTTTTAGTATAAAAGTTTTCAGAAAAACTTATTGCCACCATTATTTATTGTTTAAGGAAAATGGAAACTTTTATATTATGAATTCAATTTCGAAAAGCATTTTGAAATAGTAATTCAGAAAATAAAAATTGAAATTTTATTTAACGAAGTGTTATTTTATTACTAAATCTTATGGTGCACGAATCAATTTTCATGGCAATTATCTTACCATAAGCTTTATTATTGTATGAGAATATTTTAGTTATGCTGTTATGAAAGGTTTCGTTTTTAGTAAATGATTAACACTCACTTAGCTCGTTTAGCTCACCCCTATTTTTATATTTTTAAATAAACTACCACAAGTATGCGTACAAGTGGTATAGTAGCTAAGATCGCCCTACAAAATTAGTTGTATTGTCAAGTGTTGTTGTGTTTGTCATTTTTTCTATGTATATGTTTTCAAGAAATTGGCTTAGTTACTTATATATATGGTTTAATTACTTTGGAAAGGTTTAAAAATGTGATCTTGTAATATTTTTGGGATTGTAAAATGTTAAGAATTATTTATTTGTGGTTTCTTGTGATGTGGACCCGAGGTCCTATTCTAGAAGTTAAGATAATATATGAAATACTATAAGCGTTTTAAATCATTTTATCCACGTTTTTGAAATTTGGGAATCTTAGAAAAGAAGTCGTTATGTTGTCAGATTTTTATAAAAAAATATCCACTATTTTTTGTACTTTTAACTTTTACAGTATAAAAGGTTTTTAATAGTTGAATGTCTTAGTTTTACGGGAACCCTTCAGTTGAGTTAGATATTGATTGAAGGGTTACCATGGAGTCACTGGAAGGGCTCCACTCAAGTTTTAGAAGGGGAACTCCGGGATGAGTCCTTTCAAGAACTAGAGAGATTTAGAGCATGAAGAATCATGCAATACCTAGCTCTAGATTTTCTTGACAATGGATGAATTTTAAGGAATAAGGATAAGAGAAGAAGGTGATTTAGAAGCAGAAGAAAAAAGAGACATAAGGAATAAAATACGAGAGGGGAAGGAGGAACCTAAAGTCTTTACTTACTTAGGTCTTGATTAGGAACAAAATACATATTACTTAGAAATGAAATAAAAGAAACTAAAGCATTATGGGATTAAATTACCATTACTAAAAATGGTAATTTAAAGGCAGGAAAGAAATTAAGGAAAAAGATCATAAAACCAAGCAAACTCAAAAGCTTTCTTACAGGGGAGGTATAATGAAAAGTAGAGTAAGAGTGCACAACAAAAATCAAACTAGGGAATAGTAAAGTATAATAAGAAAGGGGTTGTGAAAGGAGTATGGATAAGAAAGTCACCAAAAACATATCAGAAATTAATAAGGAAGAGGGAGGTAGAGCAAGAAGAACAAAAATGGAAGCCATTATTAAAAGAAGCTAGAAGAACACCTTTTGAAGAAGAACCTTATTAAGAGCACCAGAGAAAATCTAAAAAAGCCATCCACAATCCCTATTTTACATTTAACAAAAATGAAATTTACTAGGAACATCCCCACACTTATTACTCTTAAAATTAATGTTATGAATATCATATCAAAATTGGTACCAATTTTATTATATTACAATACAGTTTTAATCTCAATGAATACTAGATATCTTTTTTAATAATTCTTTAAATTTTATAAAATAGATTTAACTTTACTTCAACTTTATCTTAAAAAATCATAATAATATAAATTTAATATAACAGTTATCTCTTTATTCATATTAATATTACATTTCACATATTTCTCATATAGATAAATATTATTCATATTACAATAACTATAACTAATAGAATAAAAAGACCATTTAATTCTCATATAATTATATACAAAGTACTTAAAATGTCACAATTGATTACAATAAAACATGATAAAGTAAGAATAATATAAGTCCGTAACAGAAAGAGTTCATATCCAAAAACACAACAAATTTGAAAATTAAACTAGAAATAAAAATCTGTACAGTTATACATTTTATATTTATATTAAATATATAGAATCCAACATATACATCAAATAAAAGTGAAGATAAAAGTAAAAAAGTAAACTTGAAAAATCATAAAGTTCGTTCGATAATATATCTGCTAAAATTGCATTAGCCTAATTTTTATTTATTACAAAGTCCTCATTATTAAAGAGCTTGTCATCAATATCATTCAATATCAATATCCTAAGTAATATGTTAATACTTTCCTATCCTAGATCATCTTCCAAATCACTCACATTTAAAAAATGTGGTTCCTCAAAATGTCAGCTAAGGAAATTGATATGATTAAGGATTATTAGATTAATATAACTAATGGTTCTATTAAGAGTCCTAGTGAAAAAATAAAATAAAATTGTTAAGATATTGTTAGAAATCAGATTCAACTTAATAATAAAAATAACATACCTTTCTCAAAGTTTCAAATTGTATTGAACAAATATCAGATCATCTAATTAACTACTTTTCCTTCTATTTCTTTTTTCATAATGAACAAACTCAAATGTGCTCCAGTTCCTTTTCATAACCAATTGTTCTTACATATTGACTAAGAATTCAAATTGTAAATCTTTGCAAGTCTAGAACACCACTTCCAAACTAGTTATATCATGTAATTATAATGCAATAAAGATAATATTATTAATAAAAAAAATTGATGAATATTTTTAAACAAGTAGCACAAGTAAAGAAATTTATTACTAGAATAAGTATGTCTTTTAGGCATATTGTAATAAGCATTTTAAAAACACCACGTGCATCTTTATATAACTCCATTTGTGAGCTAAGGAAGTCTTGCATCACATCAATTGCAATAATTTTTATGATGGTTAAAATCATTTCTTCATTAAGTAAACTTGCCTTGTGAAACTTTGTCTAAAATATACATATAGACTTAAAATTTCCCCAGTACTAAACAAAATAGAGTATAGTTATTTTGCTCATCTCTCATAATGACTACAAAATAGGGAGTATATAAGGAAGACCTATCTTTCAAATTAACTAGATTGCATGCTTCTCTCTCTCTCTATAGAAACATAAAACTATCTATTATTGCTTTCCCATTACCATCATCTAGACAAACTACTCTTACTAAAGCCTTACGAACCTAAATGACAAACTAATGTTGAGACCAAAATTCATGATTTTTAAGTATAATCCTAGAAATCTTTATTCTAGCATTAGGCCTATATGATGAGATGGAACTCACTTATCACTTGTAAGTATTTGTCTTAACTTCTTCTTCATTTGAACAAAACATTAAAGTTACAAGAAATTTTTTGCAAATCTTGTAATAGCCTAACGAAACTAATTCCTACCATTGATGAAATTGTTTCTCATCAAATCTAGAATCCATACACAGTTATTAATGAGCTTATTCACTTTTTCAATTTCTACATAGTTTCATCAATGAAAGGAAAGTTTCTAAGATTTCCTATATTTTTTCAACATCAAGTCAATACAATGTACAATACAAAGAGTCCAATAGAAAGACATATACCTCTTCCCAGCTACTTTATAAGCAACACTATAGACAGTGATAAAATATACAATATTTTTACACTCAACTTCTTTTACAACTTCTTCAGATATCTCTAATAGATTATCAACATTCCTTACAAGGCCAAATGCATCAATTAGTTTCAAAAACATGGTCCTCTTAGTAGAAAAAGTTAGAAAAATTATAATTATCTCCTATCTTTTATTTATCCAAATATCACACATAATTGAACACCTATAAGTTGTTCAAGTTCTTTCACTTAAATAACTTTTCATTTTAATAATAGAGCTTCTTAGAAGATTACCTTTATAGCCATCAATTGCTTAAATATTGGACAAACAAAGGCAATATCATCTATTATAGGCTAGTAATATTAAGATTGGATAACGTTGAATGACATAATTAAATTATAACACCATCTAACCATTACCATTTCATAATATGAACTATTTATTTGGATTATAATGCACTTTAAATTGAAGGTTGACCTCACGAAGTTGCTTGTGGAGCAAAAATGCTAAAAACATGTCTTCTTCTTTTTCTCATATTAGTTTCTACAATACCTTGTTCTTGGATAGGAATATTAGCTTCAATATTGTCAACACGTCCTCACTACTAGAAAATGAACTTTCAGTTTCACTTCCAATTTCATATTTCAGTCTTTTCCTTCTTTCTTTCTCATTTTGATACTTTTCAAAAAAAGTTTTATCTTCTATTTTATTTCATGGCTAACTTTATTACAAGTTTTCATGTCATTTTTTATCCTAACTAAATGTTCCTTTAACCTAGTGATTCCCTCACCTATTAGATATTTTTCACAACAAAAACATACCTTATAGTTCTTCGTATGAGGAAGAAATATCACATATGCCTAAATTCAAACACTAAATCTTGCTAAATAGATTGAATTATTAGGATTACTTAGACTTCTCTCCACCTATCTGTAAAAATAAATACAAACATATGTAAAAATAAAATAATAACTTCATTTCAAAATAATTTTTTTCCAGATAAAAATAAATATACTCAAAGTATATTTGGTCATAGTTACTAATGATTATCGACTAGAATGAAAAAAGTGCTCTTCCAACTTAGTTTCAATATCAAATGCAATATGCCAAACACGAGCTTGTTGACATAGTACAATATTTTAAATGAATTGGAAATGTAGGAGGACCTTCACAAAGTTTCAATCAGAGTGATTTTCATAAAGGAAATTAAATGGTGCTTATCACTATTATTTAACTCATTTTGATTTATTTTCATTAATAGGCCCCACAAGGTTGTAACTAAGGAACATTGTATACTAGCAATACAATAACGCTAATTTTACTCTAAATATTTAAAAAATGCAAAAGAATAATTAAAAAACATTAAGAAAACTTGCATTTCTTAGGGTTCTAACTTAATTTTGATTTTTTTAGCAATAAACATCAAGAAACCTTGCATTTTTTGATAATATATTATATCAGATTTGGAACCAATGAACATTGTATATTAGCAATATAATAATGTTACTTCTATTTTGAATATAGAGAAAAAATTGTAAAAGAACATTAAAAGGCATAAGGAAAACTTACACATCTTAGGCTGTTAAGTTCTTTTTTTTTGGGTAATTTCCATTTCTAACCTGTTTAAGATAACATCTATGGGGAAAATAAAAAAAATGATTTGGTAATATGTTACACCACCTTTCCACCTTTGTGCAACTCAAACTCTACTATCTTTTGTTTGCAATCTAAATTGGTATTATATTTTTCTAATGTATCCATGCCCAAAATCACATCTAATCCCCCCATCTTCAACGGCATTAAATCTACCACTAATTTTTCTCCTCCAATGTATATTTCACAATCTCTATAAACTTGACTAATAATGATATATTGGCCAATTGGGGATCAAAGAACTATCTAATAGGCTCAAACTTCTACTATGCACAATCTTACTTGACAAAATAAATAAATGAGTAGACCCTGGATCAATTAAAATAAAAATATCATCATTAAACAATTTAACCATACCAGTCACAACCTCTGGAGCTACTTTTGCGTCCTCCCTTGTCATTGCAAACACCCTAACTGGTGCTTGCCCCTTCAGTCTTCCTAGAGGATTCACTTTCTTGGCTGCAGTAGAACTTCTCACTTCAGTTGTAATCTTAACATCCACAATCTCGACCCTTTTTGGAACTTACATATGAGTTCCCTCCCATCTTGCATACTACGAGCACGCTTTAGCCATGTGCCCTTTTTCCCACGGTTAAAACAAGCTCCACTCAGCCTATAGCACTCCCCCTTATGGAATTTGCTGCAATGGTCGTATTTGGGAATGAATGACTTATCCCCGTCTCCCCTTCTATTGCCTCTAGTCATTGAGGCTTGATAAAAGATAGTTCTCATCTATTTGGACCTACTTGCACCACTGCTCCTATCCTCAGACTGTACGGGAAAAGTCCTGGTACTCCTCTCTGGCATAGGAGCACTACTCCCCTCCTGAACTGTTCTCTTCTTTTTCTCTTTTTGTTTACTGCACTCTTTATATTCTCTACATTTTCAACCCTTAACGCAGCTTGTACCAGCTGTTGAAAGTCACAGAAATTTTGCGCCACCATTTTTTCTTTGATGGCTAAATGCAATCCCGCTTCAAACCTACGGCACTTAGCTGCTTTGCTCATCATCATCTCAGCTGCATATTAGCGCAATTACATAAATTTACGCTTATATTTGCTCACTATCTTCTCCCTCTAGGTGAGACTCAGAAACTTCCTTTGCTTCTACTGGATATATAACTCAGACAAAAATTTCTTCCTATAAGCAGCTAGGAAGTCCTTCCATTTCAACACTGGTGGATTTATCTGACTCTCTAGTACACTTTCCCACTAATGTAGGGCATCTCCCTGTAGCAAGCTTGTAACATATTCAAACTTTTCATTATCCTGACAACCCCTTTGTTCCAATATCCTTTCTGTCTTCCTCAACCATGTTTCAGCTTCTTTTGGATCAATTGTTCCATAAAAATCCACTTCCCTATAGTTCTTAAACTTATCAAATTGCCTTCCTTTCTTAGCTAGGGCTGGGGTAGAAGTTTATGGCTTCTGGCCCATGGCCTGGACAAAAGCCTGAGCAAAGGCTTAGAATAGGCACTTACACTTGCGGAAGAGGTGACTCATGCGTTTGTGATCGAAAGGGCTCACTATAATGCCCCACAAAAGCCTCAGCATTTTCTGGGGCTCTAGACTCATCAGTGCCCTCCTCTCCTAATGGAGAGTCAGGTGCAGTAGATCCTTGCAAAACTCTTCGTGTTCTTCTACGAGATGGCATCTTATTCCTTCAATTTAAACATTAACATTTAGCTTGCATTTTATTTTAATCTTATTACCTACATGTATTCATGTCACTCAATGCAATCAATCAATTCAACAATGCAAACAATTAATCACACATCATAATAATTCATATCACAAATATTCTAAACCTAGGAATCCTTAAAAACTTGGCTCTGATACCAAAAATGTTAGGCCTAGGTCTCAGTACTTAAGGCTACATTATGAGAGGATTGGGTGAAGATCACATGAAAATAAGGCTATAAGCTCTAAATTGTAATGAGAAACTTAAAAACTCATGTTTTACCCAATTTGGTGAGTTCCATCGGTCACCTTTATGCACTCTAGACGTGATACTCAAACTTGTAAAAATCTTATCTCTCTATTTTAATGTCCAAAACTTACAAACTTTATACCATTGGAAAGCTAAGAGGATATGTTACAACTTTTATGAAGGTAACTTTGTCTGATTCTACCTACGTCAATACAGTTTAATCATTGAAATCAGGACATAATTTTTGTCAGGGATAGAGTTGCAGCCTCTACCAGCACTAGTGAAGTTATCATGTAAAGACCATATCTCTTTTATATAAAGTTCAAAAATTTCATGTAATATACCGTTAGAAAGTTAAAAGGACAAACTACAATTTTTCTGAAGACAACTTTGTCTAATTATACCTAGATTAATACAGTTTATTCATGGAAGTTAGAGTCACTACTTCTGTCCCCCTTTTTCTTCTTTTGCATATTACGAGCTTTTACAATTTCCAAAAAGAAAAGACCCAAATCCAATCAACCACTAAATGTACATACATGACTCTCAGCATAACAATTTATTTTAAGTCTATCCAGGGCCATCTAACAACATACTATTCCATTTCCAACAACAATTAACAACCCAACGAAGAAGATAGTTCTAAACATTTACGAAGGGAACTTCTTTAACTCTTAATCTCATTACTTAATCAAAACAGAGTCTGTACATAGCTTTAATTACATATCAAAAGCCACGTCAATAGCAAAATACAAAATATAAATGAATGCTTATGTTTGATATGCTTATAAAGCTACCCAAAAATATAGTTGAACTAACTTAGTTACCAAAGGTAGCTATTTTAGAGTTTGCCAAAGCTTTGCAAGTATCAATTATCTTCTTGTCCTGCACTTGAGGAGTGAAAAAAATAATGGGTTGAGTTGTAAAGCTCAATAGCTAATACTTTTGTAGTCAATGATAACGAGTCACACAATCAAGCATATATATATATATAATCTAAAGTTCTAGCTCAAAGACTCATAGTTAAGGATGTTATCACATAAAGCATATAATGTATATTTAACCATCAAAACTTAACACTCAATTGTTTATCATGCTCAACAAATCAAAATGAAATGCACAACATAATGGTTGGAGAGTCCCATGGATTGAAATGGAGAAATCGAAGTTTACACTATAAACTAAATAAATTCGTTTCTTAGGAGCTCATGCGCCACAAGCGGGCAGCCGAGAGAAGGCTTTATGTTGGGTCCCGATCCGAGGCCGGATCCCAACCGGAAAAGTGGATAACAGAAATCGAAACATATGTGAAAAGTGGGTCGAAACTGATTCGAAACAAACGTAAACAAAATCTAAAGCGAATGAAATGAAACAAATGCGTAATCGAATCTGAGCAAATAAAACCGAAACCGACATCCGATACAAAACAAATGCGAAGCTAATAGGATCGAATACCAATGTGAAACACACGGATCAATTCGAACTGAAATAATCAAAATGGATCCGACATCCGAAGCGTGTATCTTAATCATAGCGTAGGAAAACTTATGACTTAACCTATCCGAATCAGTGCAATTTTTTTTCTTTACTCTTTCTATTATTCATTTCTCATCTTTCGTCGATCTTATTCAAATCAAACAATAATTCCCACTTTTGGGAAATTCGTACAAGTCTACATCTCTCAAAAATCGACTTTTAACTACAAACATACTCTTGTTTTATCTTTGTCATAAAACCAATTTTCTTATCGAAAATTGGGCAGCATAACGGCTGCACATGAACAAAACCCAAACCTGCACGGTGTAAAACTCACTTCTATAATTTCCAAACAATCACACATACATCAAAATCCACCGGACCCTCCGTCCGGGATCTCAGCATAAACGCACTCCTAGTTCTAAACCACTTCAAGTCATTTTTTTCATATCCAATACATATTCATCACATTCAAACTCATATACAATTTCCATTTATACTCATATACAAATTAATACTCCCATCAAACCCAAAACCAAACGTTTTCATAAATCATCATAATTCATATCCCATCATCAAGCACACCCATCCGTATCCATATATATATATATATACCAATTACATTCATAACTCAATTCACTTTATATACAAAACCAAATTTGCACAATCTATAACCATACACATTTGCCAATTCCATAACTCAGGTTCTTATACAATATTATAACCCAAAATACATCAAGTACAAAAACATGCACAAGTCGAACTGATGTCTTGACGTCTTTCATCCGATCTTCTGCTCGAATACCTGGAGATGGGGATGAAAGGGGGGGGGGGGGTGAGCTCGGAAGCTCGTGGAAAAAATGTTTATA
>JANIJH010036377.1:0-10843 GCA_024520975.1 Erythroxylum areolatum | reverse complement strand
AAATTTTTCAAACCCAATTCTTCCAAAATTCCCAATAAATCATAATCAAATCTAATTATCTTACAAATCACAATTCAAATCAAATTCAAAATCAATTGCCGGGAAAAATGTCATAAATGCATGTACCTATATGTGCATGTGCCAATTGACTCATGGCTTCTAAAATTAGAGGCCAAATGAATGCTCAGTCAATAATATGCGGTACAGTCCTAACCCGTCTCAATTTACCAATATAACCTTCCCATCGGTGACGGGATGTTACAGAATAGGTTCCATTGTCCCTTTTTAATATGACAATATGTAAGTTCCTTCCTATTGCGTTGTAGGTAAACCATTTTCGAATGTTTCACCAACAAAATTGGCAATAGCTGAAACACTGTTACAAGAAGGTATTCAAAACCAAACATGTGTGGGAAGAACATTTACTGTTTCTATTGGAGCGTTCGAACATGTGAGGAACCTCCTCGGGAATCCAGCTATCGAGGAGTCCTTTACCTTTAACGGCTCATATGTTAGTTGGAATCCAACAAAAAATTAATATCATTGTCATGTATCTCTGCAATACACATGATTGTGCTACAAACTAGTTATATTATTGTACTCTGACTGTAACAATGTTTCTCATAACTAAATTCGAAGTAATGATATGAATTCCTTTTACATATATTATGTAACATATTAGATTTAGAATCAAATTTAAATATTTAGAGGAGAATTCAATAAACATATTATTTTAGGTATAAATATGGGAACAAAGAGACAACGTCAGATCATACAGCTTAGGCTCAGAAGCATGTTTGGAGGGACTTACTGTGAGGGAGGCCCATCATAGATTCCAGCTGCAACTGAGTCACCATCACTACCTCCAGCGCCTACAGTTGCAGGAACATCATCACCTGCAACTGGTGATACACAACAATCTAATACCCATATATCATCCAATACAATTATGGAAAAGGAAGGAGACGAGATCCACCCTGGATCTAAGGGTCCTGATGGCAGAAAGTATATAAAAATATTCAATCAACAGTAAGTGAAATCGCATCAAACACTATATATGTTTAGAATTAACTTATATGTTTAAATTTTTTGCAAATTTATGAAATTATTTGTTCTTATATTAGGTTGATTCCATCTGGACCGTGTTAAAGACAAATGACATCTACATTTAAAGAGAGGATTGATCCAGATGGTTATGCATGGAAGAAGATCTCTGAGGCCACAAAGGAATTTTACTATCAGGATTTTAAGGTACAATAAGCGATAAATATTTTTTTCTTTTTGTTGTATACATTCATTATATACATATAAATAGATTATAAGTTATCGAATTTTTTCTTTTTATTTTTAGAAACATTTTTACTAGAGTTCTGAATTCGACGGGATAATACATAGTGTATGGGAATCGCGAGCTCGTACATGTTATCGCGATTTCATTAATCAAATACACAATGCTGGTGTATGACCCTCTTTCATTTCTGAGTCCACATGGGGTCGTTGGCTGGAGTAATAGAGATCACCTGAGGCAATGTGCATATTGGGTCGTAACTCCACCAACAGACGTGGTAGGAGAGGGGCAAACAGTCTTCCCGTTCATACGGGAGGATCAATTACTCACCGCGAGCATGCAGAGAGGCTTGTAAGTATATTAATATTACATTTATATTCTAATTTTTTTCTTTGCTATATTTCAATGTAAATTGATGTGTGAATGTTGTGATGAACATATATATGTAGTATGCCTAATGATCATGATTGTGTGGAGTAATTTGCTGGTGCCATTTATGGCTATATTGCGTACTTTGCTTTCTTGAACAGGGGGTAATATCATAAAAACAGACGAGACTCTGCCGAAATTTTTATAAATTCTTGTTTATCTTATTACTTTTCATTGTTATGCAAGAAAAGTTTATGGGCGTTAGGCCTACACCCCATCAGTTGTTCTTGCATACTTATACTAAGAAACATGACGGTGTCACACATTCGTCAATAGCCGATGTCGAGAACTAAATGTATGTGAATTTCATAATTTAATATTCAATCTTAATAATTATCACTTACTAATTACAATATAAGCATTGCTTCTTAATAGGGCCAAATACAACAAACAATTGGGCAACAGACGCAGGATGCACAACCTGTTGATGAGACCCAGCTATATTTTGATGCAGTGGGTGGTAGGGACAGTCGGGGAAGGATCTTTGGCCTAGGCTCATGTGCCAACATATTTTATTCGCACTCCTTTACTATGTCCACAACAGCAGCATCTAGTTCAGAGTCGACAACGTGACGTATCAATCAGCTCGAGTCCGCAATTCAAACGTTGATGGAGGTAATTCATAAGCTCCAAAATGACCTTGACCAAATGAGAGCGAGAGAAAGAGACTCACATCAGCCACGCTCACCAGGATAATAGAATTGTTGTTGTCATTAATTTGGTTTTCATTTATGTAAACTGTAATGTTTTAATTATCAGTTATGAAAGTCATTTAGCTTTCTTTATAAACAAATTCTGTAGGTTCAAAATTCCAAAACTTATATAACGATAATATATAATTGTTCAAATTAAAATCAAATTTCACGACCTAATTTTAGAAAAATTGTCATTCAACAACACATTTATAGAGCATTAAAGGTGAGCGATCTAACAGCTTCCACCTTTAAATTAAGCAATTAAAGGGAGCTTCCAATTATTGACTGAAATAAAACCGTCTGTAATGTTTAACCTGAATTTACCGACGGTACCGTCGGAATTAAATTCTCTTATTTACCGACTGAGCCGTCGGTAAATTCACAGACGGCTCCGTCAGTATATTCCTCCCAACTATACCGATGGAATCGTCAGTATAATAATACTGACCGTATTGTCCTACCGTCGATCAAATATGCCGACCGTCGTCACATCGACATTTCTGGCCGTCGCACAATTCCATTGGTAAGTTTACTTACCGACAAAACTTGATATTTTTCTGCCGGCAATTTCCTTCGAAAATTGCCTTTCTTCTTGTAATGATTCTTGCTTATATAAAATTTTGTAGCAACAACATTTTTATTTGAGTTAATTACAAAAAAATTTCAAACTTTACTCAATTTTGTAATTATTGCTCAAACTTAAAAAAATGACAATTAAATATTTAAACTTTGATTTTTTTAAAATTCTAGCTCGACGCTAGTAACATTGCTAACATGACTTGTTACATAAGATAAATATCCTTAACATTTATACACATCGGCAGACTTAATTAAACTAACTAATTAAGTTCATTAAATTGTTTAACTAAACTATTTCATTTGGAATTGAAAAACCTTAATGAACCATGGGTAGTGAGTTTAGTTAAACAACGTAATGAAACTTAATTAGTTAGTTCAATTAAGTATGACACGTATAGGTGTTAAGCGTATCTTTCTTATATGGCAAGTCATGTCAGCAATGTTAACAGAAATATTAACGTCAGGCTAGAGTTAAAAAAGTTGAAAGTTTGAACATTTAATTGTCATTTTTAAAGTTCGGGCTATAATTACAAAAATTGAGTAAAGTTTAAGATTTTTTTATAATTAACTTTTTTTATTTTGTTACTTTTTAAAAATATATGACAACAAATCATTATTATCATTGCCTATTAATATTATTAAAGACAATATTTAAAAAAATGTTGCATTATATTAGTTTAAGCAACATACTTTAAAATATTACAAATTTAATGTTACCTAAAGCTCTTTTTGGTGCAGCATTTCCTAGTTTCATTGGGTCTTCAACAGTTCATATCATTGAGGCAACAAGATCGAAAGGAAGGAACATTTACTTACCAACCCACGTTTATATCCTCTTTTAACACGGGATTAGGCCTAACATACAACATATGGACAGTTTAAATTAAGACAAGTGAATAATGTGTAATTGAAATATATATAATGTAAATCTATGCAAGGTTATAACATCATTCCAAACTCCTTATTGCATTTCATTTATTAAGATAAATGGAGGAGAACCGAGTTTGGGCCTAAACCGACTAATTGTCATCCTAGATATGCAAAAGATAGGCTCTTGCCATGATTCGAGGTTGGATGGAGAATGTGGATCACTTGAACTTGCAGAATTAGACTGACATGATGGCAAATTTGTCGGTAGCAGTGAGAATGATGAATCTTCCATGATACGCTCTTGAATCACCTGTTGCATTAAAGCTAATCTGTGCTTTCTAACCCTATTCACAACTTAAGCAATCGTATAGTTAATGACTAAGCTATTCACAACCTTGGATTAGGTGTCAAAACATCAATCAAAGGTAGAAGAGAAACAAGAGGAAAGGTAAGACAAAGTTAACATGGTTTGGCATCATTGTTGCCTACGTCCACAAATATTTTCTTTTTTCAGTTGTTCATATTTTCTAGTTACAAAGTACACATATATATACCCATTGGGGTAGTCAACTTATTTTTCGGAAACAAATCAATCATTCCAATCAAGAAGCCTATTAGGGAAGCAAATCTCCTTGACAGCTCACTCCAACATCCCCCTCAAATGGGTGCATAGATGTCCCCCATGCCCAACTTGTCTAATGAGCTGTGGAAAACCTTTCTTGACACCGCGTTTATGAGCATGTCTGCTAACTGATCTTCAAATTGAACATAAGGGAGTTGAATTATCTTGGCTTCGAGTTTATCCTTAATAAAATGTTTGTCAACCTCAACATGTTTTGTTCTATTGTGCTGAACTGGATTCTTGGCAATTTTGACTGTAGCTTTGTTATCGCAGAACAATTTCATATCCCTTTCATTTCCATATCCTAATTCTTCCATGAGCTTCCTTAGCTAAAGTAATTCATATAACCCTTTAGGGATCCCTCTGAATTTAGCTTCAGCACTAGATAAAGCAACTACCTTTTGTTTCTTACTCCTCCAAGTAACTAAGTTTCCTCCCACAAAGGTGAAGTAACTAGAAGTTGATTTCCGATCGTTAACACTCCCTGCCCAATCTGCATCTGTGTATCCATGAATGTTTAAGTGTCCATGCTTTTGAAACATTAGACCCCTGCCTAATGACCCTTTCAAATACCTCAGAATCCTATACACTTCATCCATGTGTTCTTCACTTGGATTATGCATAAATTGGCTCACCAGACTTACAGCATAGGCTATATCTGGTCGAGTGTGTGACAAGTAGATTAACTTTCCTACCAATCATTGGTACCTTTCCTTGTTAGTTGCCACTTGGTCCGGTTTACTTCCTAACCCATGATTCTGAATAATTGGAGTATCCATCGGTTTACAATCAAGCATCCCTGTTTCAGCTAGTAAATCAAGCACATATTTTCTTTGAGTTAGGAAAATACCTCGGTTTGACCTTGCAACTTCAATCCCTAGGAAATACTTTAGACCTCCGAGATTTTTCATTTCGAATTCTTGTGCCAACTGGGTTTGTAGCTTGGAGATCTCCTCTTTCTCATGACCAGTAATGATTATATCATCCACATAGATAATTAACACAGTCACCATCTTTGCCTTACATTTTATGAACAACGTATGATCAGAATTGCTTTGCCTAAAACCAAGCTTCTTCATGGCTGAACTGAATAGACCGAACCATGCTCTAGGGGACTGTTTCAACCTGTAAAGAGCTTTCATTAATCTGTACACAATTCCAGGATGGGTTGCTTCAAAACCTGGTGGGATATCTATGTAAACTTCTTCTTCCAAATCTCTATGCAAGAATGCACTTTTCACATCAAACTGATATAAAGGCCAATCAAGATTAACAACCAAAGATAACAAAGCACGTATAGTATTCAACTTAGCGACAGGTGAGAATGTTTCTTGATAATCAATCCCGTATGATTAAGTATACCTTTTGCAATGAGCCTCGCCTTATACCAATCAATAGTCCCATCTGTCTTATATTTAACGATGAACACCCATTTACATTCCACAGTTTTCTTTCCTTTTGGCAGACCAACCAACCAACTTCCAGGTGTGATTTTTCTCCAATGCCATCATCTCCTCATTTATAGCCTTTGCCCATTTTATGTCATTAAAAGCCTCTCTAACTGTAGTAGGAATATATTCTGATGATAAAGTATAAACAAAATTTACCATCTTTGGAAAAAGTTGACTTGTACTCACATAATTTGAGACAGGATACCTGAATTTCCTTCTATTTTCATCTGGAGAGTATCTCATTGGAGGCTTTCCTTGGTTTTGTCTTGGAGGAAGTTGATATTTCTCCGATTCATATTCCCCAGGTTCTATTCCAACTGAATCTATTCCTTGGTCACTCCTATCTGTAGCTTCAGTTTCAGGTGCACCTTTTTTGGTATCATTATCCCCACTGTGACTATCATTATTGCCACTCCCTTCTTCGACAACCTCTTCATCTTCAGCTACCTTTGCATTCCTTTCCCCAACTTCAATTGTGTTACTATTACAAATGATAGTCGTATCAAAATTAGGCAAACTTTCCCAGCTCTGCTCTTCATGTGCTTCGTGCTCCCCTTAAAGAGTAGAACGGGAATCTACAGCATAAAACATTTCAATCTCAACAAATGTAACATCTATATCCCTTTGTGTAAGGTCCATAACCAATGAACATACATCGAATAACACAGGGATCAAGTTTTGATCTTTCGTTTCGATGCACATATACGTAAGCTGTGCATCCAAATATCTTTGGAGGAAGCATTAATACTGAAGGGATAGAAACGTGAGTACTTAGCTCTTGTATAGGATTTCTGAAATTCAAAAATCTTGATGGCATTCGATTCAACAAGTACACTACTGTGGTGATTGCATCTGTCCAAAACCTCTTAGGTGCATTTGCACTGGTTAATAGTGCTCGAGCAGTCTCAAAGATGTGACGATTCTTCCTTTCAACAATACCGTTTTGCTGGGGTGTTTAAGTGCATGAGATAAGACCATATTCTTGACAATATCTTCGAAATTCACCATTGTCATACTCCCTACCATTATCAGTATGAATAATCTGTACTTTTGTAGAAAACTGGGTTTTAATCATCTTATGAAAAGACTCAAGGATTCCAAAAACTTCACTTTTATGTTTCATCAAATAAACCAATGTCATTCTCGTGCAGTCATCAATAAATATCATCAATAAATAACACAAACCAAGAAATGCCAGATGCAATAGTAATAGGAGCTGGTCCCCAAACATCCGAATGTATCAAAGTAAAAGGAGTTTCACATCGTCTTATCTTGGGAGGGAAAGGAACACGATGACTTTTTGAAATAATAAATGCCTCACATTCAAATTCCAAACCACCTATTCCATGAAAAAATTCAGGAAACATTCTACTCATATAAGTGAACGAAGGATGTCCAAGTCTTTGATGCTACAAATGCACTTGATCCACTTTATTCTTTGTGCTCGCCATGCTATTCACTCGACCCGTACTAACATCATCCATATAATAGAGCCCATCCCTTTTAGTACCACGACCAATAATCTCCTTGGTTTGGATATCCTGAAACAGACAAAACTTGGGGTACATTAGAAGACAACAATTTAACTCCTCTGCAGCTTGACCGACGGATAGAAGTTTATTTTTTAAGGTAGGAACAAGCAAAGTATTAGGTAAAGCCATACCACTAGAAAGTTTTACTTTGCCTGATCCTACAACTGGATGCTTTTCACCATTAGCACTAGTCACATTACTCCTTTTAGAGATTGAATATTCCACAAAATCCAATGAGTCATACGTCATATAATCCGTTGCACCTAAATCAATTATCCAAAAATTATTACCTGAATCTCGCGTTGCCATTTCGTTGTTTGCCAATGCTTCTTTTTCTTGTAAGGGAACAAGAGTGAGTTCAGTGATAGAACTACACTCATCTTGTCTTTCCCGAACAGGTCCAGATTGTGCCTCAATTCCAGTACTAGTCAAGGTAGCTCCACTTCCTTGCTTCTTCTTTGCCTGTAATTCATGCCACTAATCAGGATAGCCATGTAATTTAAAGCACGTCTCCTTTGTGTGTTTCCCCCCTTCGCAATGCTAGCATGTTCCTCGTCCTTTATTCTCCCGTTGGCTCTCAAACTTCTTTCCACTAGTTGTTTGAGACCGCAGCTTTCCCTTAGTCACCATAGCTGTTCCACTCAAACCAATCGCATCATTCTTGGTTAACTTCACCGTTTGTCGCAATTCTTCCCTTCTTACCATGACATAAGCCTGTTCAACAGTGGGAAAAGGTTGCACTTGGAGAACATCTCCACGTATTTTATCCAATCTATCATCTATGCCATCCAAAAAAGTGTAGACACGATCCTCCTGCAACATAGAATTATATTTCTGTATGTCTACACCGCATTGCATCGGGTTTGGTCTTCGAAAATCTATCTCTCTCCAAAGCCCTTGCAAACTATTATAATACGCCTCAATGGAACCTCCCCCTTATTTCAATCTCATCACTTTTTGTCTCAAGTCATAAACTTGAGAAGTATCTGACCCATCGAAATATGTAATAACAATTGCATCCCACACGGCCTTTGCAGTAGGATATCTAATATAATGGCCAATTAATTTCGGTTCCATAGAGTTAATTAACCAACCTTTAACGATAGCATTCGCAATCCTCCATCTCCTGAAGGTTGGATCAGATTTTCGCGGTGGTGGAAAATCTCCATTAATGTACTCAAGTTTATCCTTCCCAGCAATGTACATCTCGATGATCTGAGACTACAATCCATAGTTGTTGTCATCTAGCCGTACGCTGATCGGTGCGGTCAACGTCTCTAGTTGTCCCATAGATGACGAAACTTGACCCAAAACATGAGAAAGACTCTTTGTCAGATCTCTAAGAGTTGGGTCAGTGGATGAACTAACAGTTGAAGGGGTTTGGTAACTCATCCTCCCTCACGTGTTTTTCTCTCACAAAACTAGGTCCTAGAACTCCTGCTTTGATATCATGTCAAAACATCAATCAAAGGTAGAAGAAAAACAAGAGGAAAGGTAAGATAGAGTTAACGTGGTTCGGCATCGTTGTTGCCTATGTCCACAAAGATTTTCTTTTTTCAATCGTTCCTATTTTCTAGTTACAAAGTACATATATACATAACCATTGGAGTAGTCAACTTATTTTTTGGAAACAAATCAATCATTCCAATCAAGAAGCCCATTAGGGAAGCAAATCTCCTTGGCAGCTCATTCCAACTTTAGGAAACCCTAATTTTTGCATTTTCAGTTCACGCAGTACCGTCAGAGGCCCTCACACTCGCCCACTTGGCTGAATTCCTTGGCTCCATGCTGCGTTTTCGCGCAAAACCTGGAAGCATCCTTCCTGGAGAATTATTGTGTTCCCCATTTCCAGAGTAGTTCATCATCTCAACTACCTTAACTTCCTGACTTGGATTCGAATTGTTATTATCGTTTGCTTGTCCCTTGTACTTCAATTGAAAGACGACTACAAAAATACATATAAAAGAAATTACTCCGTAGATGACGTAAACACCCCAGAAGCTGCGCAGAGTCAAACTTTCCACGTCATTGTCATCTCTCCCATTATTTGAACACTCAGACGAAGGAGCAAACCATCTGTCATTCAGCTCTTTTAGCGTTCCATTTTCCGACAGCTTAAGAATTGCTTTTGAAAAATCAGTGGCAATAGGAGATCCCTTCTGGAACGCCTGCATGTGGAAACAGTACTCAATAGCTGCTACCTTTCAAAGAGCTTTGTACACTAATAAAAGAAATTGAAACTTGTTACTCACAAAACTGAAGCCTCCAAATCTGTAGGTGGCTCCTGTGGAAGAGTAGCTTTTACAGTACTGATTGAGGAAAACCTTCTCGTATGGGAGTTCAAGAAATGCAGCAGCTATGTTGTGTTTCTCAAATTCGTCAGTGTAGTTTTCTATGTTGTCCATTGGTCTAATTCTGTTTGGGTCCAAGCGAATTACATTCTTAAGGTAATTTTTTACAAAAGAATCGTTATCGCAACCAACATTTAACTTGTCCTTTATTAGATCATTAACGTATGCGAAGTCTGGATTCATACGTTTGACAGTGAGCATTGAGGTCAGGCCTGCAGAGTAGCTGTTTGTTAAAATGAAGACGACACAGAGCCACGACGCAAATACCACTCGACCAAGATTGCTATTAACGTTCTCCCCTGAAAGAAAAATCAATGACTCGTGAAGAAAATGCTCTTTTAATTCTGTCTAGTTTAGAATGATTCATACTTACTGTGAGCAAAGAAGAGGGATGAGAATGTGAACCAAATTGACGTGCCAATTTGAGTCTTCAATGAGCGCTTAACACGAGGAGATGTGGGACTGTTTTGGCGTTCCAAAAACCAGACTACCATTGACGTGTAAATGAAAATAGCTCCAGTTGTTAGCCACAGTTTCAGGTCGAAAGGCTTAACGAACAGCCACATTGAATTATCAGGCTTAGAAGGAACTATCATTGACAATCCTGACTCTAGATATGGCTGAGTAAACTCCACGTACTTCGTTCTTTCGGCTAGGATGGTTATATCGCCCACAACCGCATCATATTTCTTCCGTTGACAAGAGATGAAGATTAGCAATTGAGCAAGCAAAATGCTTAACCGAAGTAGAATATAAAAAACTCATAGTAGCATTCCAAATTCAAAATTGGACCAAGCCATCGGAGAGATCAGAGAGATAGAGCATGACAAAAGCAGGGTGGTATGAGGATATTTATGCATAATTTTTATAGGCTATGAAGAAAAAAATGATCAACACATCTCATCTTAATGATTTGCTTGAATGGTTGTTTCAGAAGACCAATACAAAAGATTATGCAAAAAAAATCCAGTATAGTAGACTGATTTATGCATAATTTTGATCGAACATTTACCAAGAACATGCTGA
>JANIJH010036322.1:0-10844 GCA_024520975.1 Erythroxylum areolatum | reverse complement strand
ACTCATGTATCAAATAATCAACTCATGAGACTTTAATTATCTCTATGCATACAAAATCACTTTATTATGCTGCATTGGATTACATCCTAATCTTCAGTGTGAAACATCATTATATACTACAAAATCTCCAAATCCAAATAACATAATTAACATCGGTGTTGTAATCAATCGGTGTTTTAATTCCTCAAAATTATTTTTCATTCATCAGTCATACGATTTACACGTTTTTCCTTAGACATTTTTTTAAAGGGCTAAGATCAGTAAAAACTCCTTAACAGTCTCTGGTATTAACCAATATACAACTAGTTCGAGAAAACTCCTGATCTCTTATATATTCCTTAGAGTTTCTCACTTCATCAGTACCTATATTTTTTTTTGGTCTACCTAAATGCCCTGTTCAGATATTTTATGACCCAACATATTACTTGATCAAACTGAAATTCACTCTTATTGAATTTGGCGTATAATTGTTTCTCCTTCATGATATGTAAGATTTACTTTTAAGGATTCAAAATATTCTTCTCAACTTTTCAAATACATTCAATATATCATCTATAATCATAGTCACTAATATATCTAAGCAAAATTGGGACACTTTATTCATTATATCATGAATATTGACGGGGGCATTTTTTAACCAAATTGGATATTACCAAGACTCAATGCACCTATATCTGGTCCTCGAAACCTACTCTGGAAGTAACCTTATTCCGACAGGATATACAAATTTTGATTTCCAATCAGATGTTGAATTAAGGAAATCAATTTCTGGGTCTATATTTATTTTAAGGGGTGGAGCCATAGTCTGGAGGAGTGTCAAGCAATCTTGTGTTGCTGATTCAACCATAGAGGCTGAGTATGTTGCTACTTATGAAGCAGCAAAAGAGGCAGTCTGGCTCCTCAAGTTCCTAAATGATTTGGAGGTAATTCCTGAGGCAGAAAAGGCCATTACACTTTACTGTGATAATAGTGGGGTAGTGGCTAACTCTAAAGAACCTTAGAACCATTAAGCTGCCAAACATATTGAGAGAAAGTATCATCTCATAAGAGAGATAATACAACGTGGTGAAGTGAATGTGGTAAAGATTCTCACATAGCAGAACCATGCTGATCCGTTTACAAAGACAATGTCTCAAAAAAGTTTTGAGGGTCACCTAGAAAGGATAAGAATGATGGATATGTCAAACTTGCTTTAGGGCAAGTGGGAGATTATTAGGGTTATGTAAATATAATGCCCTGGAAAACTAGTGTATTTACTATAACTTAATCTTCTTCCAGTTATTTTTTTGTAATGAACATATATATTAATAATAAAACAAAAGAGTTTGGTTTTATTCGTATGAGCATAATATAACTAGTCATAAGGTACCAAGATTCGTTTGTAAGTAATATACATATATATAGAGATATATAGGAAACAAGTATATTATTAGAATCTAAATTAGTTGATTCATAGTTGAATAATCAAGTTGGTCACTTGATTATGGTTTAGACTCTAGTGTTGCAATTTATCTCTGTGTAAGTAAAGGAGTTCACTTCAAGAAAATGATGAGTTTCATAACATGATAGTAGTTAACTATCGATAATGGCATTATTAAATGAATCTGGAATCACATACGTTTTTAAAGATTAAAGTAGTCCATTTCTTTAATCTTAAAACAAACATTTTAGCATTCTTTTATTACAAACCACAATCTTGATGAATGGTGAACTCATATGTGTTTCATTATAATTCTTGATATGATCGGAATGGATTTTTACGAAGTATCAATCTAGCGTTTGCATGTTGGAATTATTAATTGAAACATGTATCAGGGAATGTTCACTCAAATAAAAATTTTATAGTGATATCATCACTTCTAGATGTTTTACAGAGATTGGTGATTAAACTGGCGCCAATAGTTTGATAGACTAGCTACCCATCAAGTCTTAACACCAAGATGAGATCATGTATGTTAATCACCATATAGAGTGAAGCAGGAGATTTAGAAGGAAAAACCAATTAAGGCAAAATGATAATTTTACCCTTTGTTGTGTAGATAGCTATAATATGATTCATAATAGAGTTTGTAATTAGACATCTAATTTGAAACATGTGTTCTCATAATATTTAGTAATTCAAGTGTTCAACCAATTGTCTTTAGTGGAATGACATTTGGTTAATAAGTTAGAATTAATTCTAATGAGATTAAATTAATTTCGGGCTTATTAGAGCTTGAATTATATAAGTCCAATTAGATTCTCCACTTGGCTTTGAGGAAAGGTTATCAAGCAAAGTAAGAAAAATAAATAGAGGTTACCAGAAAGTAAACGAAAAAAGGAAAGGACCGAATTAAATTCAAAATAATAATATCGGAATAATTTAATTAAGAGTTAATTAAATTGGTTTCAAGCCTATGATTAAATGTTAGGCTTACACTAATTAATTATTAATTAGAAGCCCAAAATGAACATTTAATATTAGGTTGGATTTTGGTTTGATTTGATTAATTAGATTAATTAAATTGAAACAATATTTGTAAAGACAAAAGGAGGGCAAAACCAAAATCTACAATAATGTAGATTCCAATTTTATATAGCTAAATAGACAGCTACACATTTAGCATTGAATTGCTAAACATAAGGTGGGTTTTTATTATGCTTAATCTTCATTAAATGGTTTAATGGTCTTATCATTAAATGGTTTAATGGTTTTCATTTAATGTTGGCATGTAGAAAAACATATAAACCTTTTAGCATTCATTTGATTAAAGAAGGAAGTAGCGCATTTGTTGCTCTCTCTCTCTCTTCCTTCTTTCATCATATAACCGAAAAATGAGAGTGTCTTATTTTGATTTTTTTTCTCTTTTTATCTAGCCATATTAAACAAATGAGAATGTCTCATTTATTGCTCTCTCTTTCATTTTGATTAGAAGAATGAAGTGGTGCATTGGTTGTTTGAACTTCCACTCCTTTCTTTGATGATCTAGCCAAAATTAGGAATGAGAGTGTCTCATTTTGGTTCTTTCAACTAGTTGATCATAAAAGGAAAACCTCTACAATATTTCTTCTCCCTTCCCACCAAAAGATCTTGTTAACCAAGTTGTCCAAGGAGAACAAGTGATAGATCAGATTGGTTGATGATACAATAACAAGGAGAGGATACAATAGCAAGGAGTCGAAGCTGTAGCAAAGGAGTCGGTAAAATTTTGATCAAGTTCTTATGATATTTATTTTTCTAATACCGTATCATGTATAGATTAAAACATGTTAACTTGGTTATCCTACTTTTGCTGTGTTTTGATTTCGAAAAAAGTTTTTGAAATCTACTGTTTAGCCAAATCTAGTATGATATTGTTTTCGATCCAACAACACCCCTACCTTGAAAATGTCATGAGTTGTTCATAATTACATTGTTGATTCTTGTCTGAGAAGGGATTTTAGGGTGGAGAGAATAGATATTTTTTCTAATTCATAAAAGGCTTAGAGAAGTCCAATTGTTAAACCAAAACCATGTTCCTTCACCATCTCCTATCCAAACTTTGATGAAATGATAGAACCAGAGTTAATTTCTTCGAATCTGAATAAAGGGCCAAGAGAATTCATCCCTTTTAGAGATGTTATAGTCTATCATAGTAGATTAGTTTATTCATTTATTAGTAAGAATGAAGTAGGAGAATATTAACTTCTAGGTCACCATTGTTTATGATTTTAACCATAACTTTTAAAAGATTCCCTTATAATTCTACAAGAAATTGGATTAATTATCAACTCTCTTCAGATTATACTTAGAGAATTCAATAGTTTTATTCATCTTTTAGAAACCAAAGGAAATGTAAGTCTTAAGATCTATTTTAAAGAATTCTATAATCATTCTAGCTATATTCAAGTAACAGAAATAAAAATAGAGAGGCACTTCTTTACTTAGAGCAATAGATAGAAGGAAATTTTAAGGAAAAATATTGGTAGGGCTTTAACTATTAATCAATGGATCTCAACTTTTCCTAAGAGTAAAGCTTCTTTTAGTAACCTATTATTCTTGAATCATACCCCAATTTTTTATTCAAATTCTCTTTAATACACATAGAAGAAATTATTCTTTCAAGTTCAACAATTTTTTAATTAAATTAGAGGGATTTGAAAAAGCAATCACTAAAAGGATCAACTTAGATCTTCATATATATATATATATATATATATATATATGTATGTATGTATGTATGTATGTATGTATATGTATGTATGTATGTATGTATGTATGTATGTATGTATGTATAGCTTAATTCAGTAGGTGAAGAATGAACTTAAGGCTCTCATTAAGATGAAGTATAATAACAATTTTTTGTAGTCTCTAAGGTTAAGGAGATGTTAAAATTGATATAAAATACTATCTACCTTTTCCCATATAATGAGTACTTGCTAACTGAAGAAAAAATAACTCCATTTAGCTATAATTAGGAGTTGAGGTTAATTATCCACGCATAAAACAAAGGTCTAGATTCCAACATAATAAGAAAGGGATAGAAATTCTAGTTTCTTCCATAAATTAGCGCTTTTAATGAGAAATACAAATAGAATCAATCCTTTACAGATTGATAATGGCATTCTAATATTTCATACAAAGTTTTCTCGTATTTCTCTAACATTCTTAATTCTCTAACAAATGCAGCTTCTTCTTTGCAAATTCTTTAATTCTTTATCAAAGAAAAGGTTTCTACTTAAGAGGCTAAACTTTTATTAGGCCTAGTAATGTTAATGATATAGGAAAAGCTTTGTTTGTTCTTAACCATAATAAAGACCCAAGTTTTGTTGATAAAAATGTCTATGCTTTTCATAAATTTTAGTTTCTTATTGAGCCTTTAGTTACTGAAGTAGCTCTGAAATTCTTCACCTAAAGTTGAATATTAAAGGAGTTAAATAAGCCTTTATATACCTTATTCCTAAAGTACAATTCCCTAATTCTCTGTAGAAGTTTAAAATAATAAAAAATTGTAATAATATATACAAAATCACAATCCAAGTTAATTACTGATAGAGTTAAAATCATTCTTAAACATTACAATGATCCTTCGTAAAGGGTTTTTACTAAAAAGAGATAAAATAGTAGCAATATTTTCCTAACACAATAAAATAGAAGACATTCCAGCAATAATTGTTCTATATAGATTAACTTTCACAAGGATTATGATTTCATATAGCAATATTTTAAACACTATAAGGGAATTTGGATTCCCAAGTATCTTTATTGGATGAATAGATCAATGTATGACTACTATTCTTATGGTATTTTAGTCTATGGAGAGCCAACTAAACTTATTAAGGGAGCTAGAGGATTAAGGTAAGAGGATCCCCTTTCTCTTTTCCTCTTCATATTAAGCATAAAAGTCCTTACCAAGCTTATTAATTTGTTATAGTCTAGGAGAAAACACATTGAATTTCACTTAAAACATAAGACCTTCAGGATTTGTAGTTAGTCATTTATAAATAATTTAATTTGGTTCTCTAAAAGCTTATCCAAGCTTTATAAGTGCTTTTATATCTATTATAAATATTTTTAAAGAGCTATTGGGCCTCTTCATCAATAAAAAAAAGAACCAAATGTTCATTTATTCTATTCCTTAGCATATATCCAACTGTTTAACTTGACAAATTTGAGAACTATAAAGTCTCCTCTCACCTTCCAAAGGATCCATATATCCTCTAAAAGACCCTCTTATATTAAATTTCTTCAATTGGTTGAAAGGATATAAAGAAGAATTATAAGTTAGTGCATAAAAGTTTATCACTAGTTGGAAGAATAAAAATCATAAACTTAGTGCTAAATAGAGTCTATGTTTATAGATTCTCATGTGATATTTCCAATAAACATTATTAAGATTTTTAAGTAGCAAATGAGTGGATTCCTTATTTTGGAGATATTACCAAAAACTTTTATCAAAAATGAAATTCAGTTATTTATGTTTTCTAAAAGAGGAAAGAGGACTTGGAATAAATCCTATCACTATTAATAATAAGGCTCTTGTGATCAAAAGGATATGAAAGATCCTCATAGATAACAAAGCCCTTTGGGTTAGGTGGATCCATGCAAACTACTTAAGAAATCCAGGTTTCTGATATATTGAGTCTAAATACAACTCATTTAGGACAATGGTCTATATTCTCAAACTAAGGGAGAAAGTTAGAATGGGATTCATACATAAGATAGGAAATGGTTTTTCCACAATTTTCTAGCATAATAATTAGATCACTCTTAGTCCTCTAAGCAGACTTATAGAATTTGCTCTTTTATGAAGAGATATCCCAAACAATGCTTGAGTCAATAAGGACATGTGTAATTAGGACCTCCCTTGCTAATTATATCCTAAAATTTAATCTCATATCTATCTAAGATGGCTTCATTTAATGATGCAAGAAGCTTCAGGTATTTTCTCTAATGCCTCTTGTAAAATGCTAATGAGAAAATATACTCTAATGGTAATATGGAACATGCTTATATGGTTTAAATAGTTTTGACCCAGAGCTTCCTTCATCCTTTGGTTTATGATAAGGGAAAGGTTGAGTACATTTGATAGGCTGATGGGATTCCTAAACATAACAGATTTGTGTATTCTTTGTAATCAAGATGTTGAATAAGTTGAGCATCTATTCTTTAACTACAACTTCACCTTCTATATCTATAATAGAATTCAAATAATATGCAATTTAACTTATTCTACCTCAAACCAGCAAGGAATGATAAATTGGTTATACTAAAGGAATAAAGTGAGTGATGGAAATTGGAAAAATGCTACTCATGAGTTATTTTTTAGAATAGGATCTTTAAACAACTACTTACTCTTATACTTGGGGTTATTTTCTTCTCCATATTCTTAACTATATACCCTAGAACTAGAATTCATATGGTCTTTTAAAGCAAAGTAGTTTCCAAACTCTCTAAGTATGTAATTTTGAATGTTGGAAATAACCCTTGTTGAGCTAACATATTTGTGTTGAATAAGTCATTTGAACTCCAAATTTCATCCCATCTTTTTAGGTGGTTCTCAATTAGATAAACTATGTTATGTTGGCGGTACTTATATCTTACTTTACTATAGGAATTTATGAATACAATTCTTTAATTTCTTAAAAAATAATTTACATCATAGTTTGATAAATCATTATCTTTTTTAATCTTATTATTTAAAATAAACATGGTGGAATACAATTAGTATAGCTCAAGATGCACTAAAAAGCATATAAGTGATGAAATTTTTATTATAAAATATAACATGTTATATATTCCATGATATGGTCTAGGTATAAAAATTTTATTCTTTAACTACAACAATTATTTTGTATACTATATCATCTAATTAGACAATTCTTTTTTTTAGAAAATATAATGAATTTGGCTAGTAAAGACAAACAGGAGATTTACATGTTACAAGGAGAAATTTGGTGGCTATTATACATAGGCACCAGCTGACAACATTGTCTGAGAGTGCAAACTAATAGCTTCATGATTTGATCAACCTCTAAGCACTAGGGAAATTTACAATGCAACATCTTTTGAGAAGTAACTTCCAGCTAAATATAACAAATTCACATTGGAAAAATAACTGATCATGATTTTCTTCAACCTTTTGACATAAGATGCACTGGTTTGGAATGTCGAGAAATATTTTCAACCTATCCACTATTGGCAATCTTTCTTTCATAGCTATTAATAGAATGAAGGCAGCTCAAAGGTGGTATCGCTTGATCCAAACAACATTAGTCTAGGGAATTATGGTGTAGTGCCTTTGCAAAAATTTCCTATATGGTTGGTTAGTGAAAGCTCCTTGTCTAAAATGTTTCTAGATAATGTTATCCTCCCCTCCAAGTAGGTTTTCTTGTTGAATTCTACGTATATCGATCTAGGGATTGCAAATTTGAGTGAATATAGATTTATCCCTTAAAGAATCAGTAATAGTTACCCCTTGTTAAGAAAGGATTTAAAGTTGTATATCTCTTGTAAGTTGAATAAAGGGCCATAAGGTAACTAATTATCAAATAAAAAATTGGTTTGCTTACCATCTCTAATCAAGCTAACAAATTCATACCTTGAGAGATCTCTTATTTTCAGGATAGCCTTCTAAGTGGTAGTTGAGCTTGTAACATCCCATCACCGATGGGAAGGATAAATTGGTCATTCGGCACGGGTTAGGAGTTTGGAAACATATCTCGGCATGTTCATGCATCATATGGCCTCTATATATATATGAATGGTAATTTTTGCACATGCACATGATTGTACATGCATTCATGACATTTCCCGGCATATGTGTCTAAATGTAAATTTTTGTGAAATATGTGATAATTGTGTTTGAAAAATTGAATTGGAGTGATTAATGTGTGTTTTACATTTTTAGGGACTTTTAGGAATTTTTCTGGAATTTTGGGGAAAAATGTCCGGACCGAAAAATTGCCAAGTGGCAGGCTGATTAGATTTTTGGTACTGAAAACGACTGTCCAATGGCACTGGAAAATTAGACATTTGATTTTAGGAATTTTGCATTTGGAGCCATTGGAATTTGGAGTAGAAATTTAATTGAAATTGGAGAGAACCTTAAGAGAGTGTAGGAAGAAGACAAGTGGCAAGTGACACATGTCACTTGCCTACTTAGTCTTAAATTTATGGTTATTTAAATAACCTAATGGTTGTAAGCTTCCACGACATTCTAAGTGTGAAAGAGTAAGAGGTGATTTTAAAGTGTTTTCTCCTTTCTCTTCCGTAGGTGTTTCCTCCTCCTTCCATTTTCGTTGGTTCTCCACTTGTTTTAGCTAGAATTGCTACTCTTCTTCACTACACAAAAATCCCTCTTATGATTTGTGCTTCCTCCACCTTGTTCACAAAGAAAATACTAACCTAAGCCTCAAAGAAAATGATGGTCGTGAGTGATATGAAAGGTTAGGAGAATTGTGAAAACTTGGAAGATTGAAGCTTCGAAGCTTGTTTAGGTGAGAATCTTGTTTTGTGTTCTTTACTTGGGTAGTTAGAAGCATTTATTGTGCTCTTTGGTGCATTAACTTCTTGAAGTTTGTGTGTTGGTTGTATGGGCATAAGTCATGTTTATATGAGTATAAATGATTTAACATGATGTTAGATGAGTGGTAAATTCAAGTAAGAAGATTGTGTGTTGTGTGCTGCCAAATTGTGAGTATTTATTCAAGTGAATGTCTAGATGAACTTGTGGTTGATTTCTTGGCTAAATGGAATGCTTATTGATGTAGGATTGGTGTTGGAATGGAAGAAGTTGAGTTAGATATGAAATCTGGAAAATTTTATTTTGTGTAGGTTTCTGATTTTTGCTCATAACTTTTGACATGGTGGTGCTATTGTGATGATCTTTGACTTGAATTAAACTTAAGAAGTATGGCTAGTATTCTTATGAAGGATGTTCTGTCCAATTGTGGTATGAAGGGTTTCGAATTTGTCTTTGAAAGTTAGACATACGTGCAGGTGAATAGTGGTGTACATCACATTGACTGATTTGTGACCGGAGCTTTGGGAATTTTTCTAGGCTAAAGTAGACTGATTTTGTGAAATTGGTCTTCATGAAAGTTGAAGATTTACTTGTTAGCTTTCTAATGCCACTAAGTATGAATTTTTTTGATTTGTAGGTTAAAATTTATGGTCTATTAATGTTCAGGTGGTAATTCAGCTCAAAATGTGTTTTGTGTGCAAATGGCTCTAAGTGTATAGGTTTTGTGCTTTTTGTGTTCTGAAGCTGATTGTGGACTGTTATGATTGGAGTTATCTTAAGTGATCTTCTGGAAAGTTATAGAGGATTGTTGTAGCTTTCTAATGGGGTATAATATGTAAATTGTGGATATAAGGATTGTAAGTTATGCATTTTTAAAGTTTTGATATGGTTTGGGTCATGTGTTGTTTTAACTTAACAGGGCAGCCACATTAATGGGTGAATTTGACCTAGTTAGAAGTGGAAATTTCTTTAAAGTCCTTCTTGAGAATTGTATTATATTGTCTGATCTTTTTATTGATATAAAGTATGGAATTTTTGGAAAATGGAGTCAAAAGTTATGAGGGTTAGAAGTTTTGTTTCTGTTCAGGTGATCTGATCGACCAGCCATCTTTGAGTGAACTTTTGGTCACTTTAGAGATGGAGCTTGTTTTTGAGTCCTTCATGAAAATGCTAGAGCTGTCTTTTATCTTTCTATCGATACCAAGTTTGTAAAATTTGGAGTTCTGAGTCAAAAGTTATGGGAATTAGAAGTTGGGGGTTGGCTTAGCTCTTCCGCTATCGCTCAGCCCTTCCGCGATCGCTCAGCTCTTCCGTGATCGCTCAGCCCTTCTGCTATCGCTCAGCTCTTCCACGATCGCTTAGCCCTTCCGCTATCACTCATCCCTTCCGCCATCGTTCAGCGCTTCCGCTATCGCTCAACCCTTCCGCGATCGCTCAGCTCTTCCACGATCGCTCAACCCTTCCGCTATCGCTCAACTCTTATGCGATCGCTCAGCTGTTCCGCCATCGCTCAGCCCTTCCGCTATCACTCAGCTCTTCCGCGATCACTCAGCTCTTCCGCGATCGCTCAGCCCTTCCGCTATCGCTCAGCTCTTCCGCGACTGCTCAGCACTCGTCCGCTCAGCAAGCGCGACCGATTTTCTGATTCGACCTCTCTTCCTTGTTTTGGTCATAACTCTTTCGTCCGACATTTGATCGATCTGATTCTTGAAGCGTTGGATTTCTAGGACATTCTTCTATCTCTCCATGAAATTTTATAATTTTTGAGATAAAACTGAGAAAGATCGATCGGATCAAAGTGGGAAGATCGATTAAAAGGTTATGAGTTAGATACTTTCTTAGCATGCTTCAGTAATTTGG
>JANIJH010036209.1:0-10851 GCA_024520975.1 Erythroxylum areolatum | reverse complement strand
TTTGAGAGTGCGAGAACCGAGATCTACACATTCTTTTATCGCACCGTATCTAGCATCTAGGTTGTATTGTGATAGAGAACTACTAGAACATGGATTAGAGGTGAGTACACCGATAGGTAGTACTATAGTAATAGGAGAAGTCTGCAAGCGGTGCTTGATTCAAATTGATCAGACAAAATTGGAGGCGGACTTGATTGTACTACAGTTAAGGGAGATAGATATTATCCTAGGCATGGATTGGTTCACTGCTCATAGGGCTATCATGAACTGCTATACTAAGGAGGTGATATTAGAATCTCCTGATCAGCTGAAAATAGTTCTCCAAGGTATTAGTCAAGTAATGCCAGCTAGATTGATCTCATTTGTGAGTGCATTGAGGTTAATGCAAGGAGAATGTGAGGCTTATTTGGCCCACGTCATCGATACCCAAACTGAGTAAAATGTAGAACACGTTCTTGTGGATAGAGGATTCCTAGATGTGTTTCCCACTGATCTATTTAGTTTACCTCCAAATCAGGAAACAGAGTTCACGATTGATCTGGTTCCAAGTGCTGCTCCTATATCTATTCCTCCATATAGGATAGCACTTGTGGAACTAAAGGAATTGAAGGCTCAGTTATAGGAGTTGCTAGAAAAGGGTTTTATTAGACCCAGTGTGTCACCATGGGGAGCTCTAGTCTTATTTGTGAAGAAGAAAGATGGAACTTTGAGATTGTGCATTGATTATAGGCAACTGAATCGAGCAATAGTGAAGAACAAGTATCCGTTACCTAGAACTGATGATTTGCTTGATCAATTATAGGGAGCTCGGGTGTACACTAAGTTAGATTTGAGATCTGAGTACTATCAGTTAAAGATAGCAAAGGCTGATGTATCAAAAGGTGCATTAAGGAGCAGGTATAGGTACTTTGAGTTTGTAGTAATGTCGTTTGGGTTTACTAATGCCCCAGTTACATTTATGGCTTTGATGAATAAGGTGTTTAAGCCTTACCTTGATCATTTTGTAATTGTGTTTATCGATGACATCTTAGTATACTCAAAGAGCATAGAAGAGCATATTGAGCATTTGAGAGTAATCTCACAGATTATGAGGGAAAGACAACTATATGCCAAATTCAGTAAATGTGAGTTTTGACTAAATCAAGTAATGTTTTTGGGTCACATAGTAACTAGACAAGGCATATAAGTGGATCTAAAGAAGACAGAAGCAGTAATGAAATGGGAGGCTCTGAAGAATGTAACAGAAATCTGGAGTTTCCTAGGATTAGATGGGATATTTTAGAGATTTATAGAGGGGTTCTTATTGATCTCAGCCCCTCTGACTAAACTTCTGAGGAAGAATGTAGTTTTCAGATGGAATGATGAATATCAGAAGAGTTTTGAGAAGTTAAAGCATCGGTTGACTATAGTACCGGTGTTAACTATTCCATCGGGAACTAGAGGATATGTAGTATATAGTGATGTTTCGCATCAAGGATTAGGATGTGTGTTGATGCAATATGGCAAAGTGATAGCCTATTTATCGAGACAATCAAGGTCTAATGAGATTAATTATCCGATACATGATTTAGAGCTTGCTGCAGTTGTTTTTTTCTCTAAAGATATGGAGACATTATCTATATGGAGAGACAATTTAAATATACATTGATCATAAAAGTTTGAGGTATCTATTAAGTTAGAAAGAATTAAATATGAGATAGAGTTGATGGATAGAGTTGTTAAAAGATTATGACTGCACGATTAAGTATCATCTAGAAAAAGCTAATGTGGTAGTAGATGCTTTGAATAGAAAATTCAATAGCAGTGTAGCTCAGATTCAGTTATTGAGGCTACCGAGCTTAATTCAATTGAGAGCTTTAAATGTAAAGTTGAATCTAGAACAGAATGAGTCATTGATTGTTAAGCTTAGATTGATGTTGCATGAAAGAATCAGAAAGGCACAGAATAAAGATCCTGATATGGTAAAGCTTATTGAGAGATTGAAAATGAATCCAGATTCTAAGTTTAAACTAAGAGATGAGACACTGTGGCTAAAGTAAAGGCTGTGTGTGTCTAATTTGGATGAATTAAGAAAGAAAATTCGAAAGGAAGCTTATATAGTTGCTTATGCTATGCATCCCAGTACCACTAAGATGCATAACACGTTGAAGTAACATTTCTAGTGGCCTAGGATGAAGAAACAAGTAGTGGAGTATGTTTCTAAGTGTTTAACATACCAGTAGATTAAGACTGAGCATTAGGCTCCGGTTGGAAAGCTACATTCTTTACCTATTCTGGAGTGAAAATGGAAATGAATTACCATGGATTTCATTATAGGATTGCCAAAGACTCTGAGGAAAAACGACGCTATATGAGTTATGGTGGACCGATTGACCAAGTCGGCCCATTTCTGACCAGTGGGAGAGAATAACTCATTAGACCACTTAGCCTGGAGGTATGTAAATAAGGTCATTAGATGACATGAGGTTCCAATGTCCATTGTATAGGAAAAAGATCCCAAATTTACTTCGAGATTCTGGAAGAGCTTACAGTTAGTTATAGGTACAAAGTTAAAATTCAGTACTGCATTTCATACTCAAACATATAGATAGAGTAAGAGAAAGATCAAGACTGTTGAGGATATGCTCAAGGCATGTGCATGGAGTTTTAAGGAGCATAGATTAGTATATAGTATTGATTGAATTTTCTTACAACAACCATTATCACAGTAGTATTGGAATGGCATCGTATGAGGCATTGTATGGCAGGAAATGTCAATCGCCTCTGTATTAGGATGAAGAGGGTATAAGAATGGTTAAAGCCCCATAATTGGTAAAAGATATTGTGGAATAAGTGAAATTGATCCAAAGTTGAATTAAAGTAGCTCAAGATAGACAGAAGAGCTATGTAGACTAGCACTGAAGGGATATGGAATACAGTGTAGGAGACAGAGTTTTTATGAGAGTGTTGCCTTAGCGAGGAGTGTTAAGGTTCAGTAAAAACAGTAAGTTGAACCCTAAGTATATTGGTCCTTAAGAGATTATCGATAGAATACGACCATTCACATATAAGTTAGCTTTACCGAATGAGATGTCTCAGTTACACAATGTATTTCATATGAGTACGCTTAGAAGATACGGAGTTGATCCAATGTATGTGTTATCGACTCAAGAGATTGAAGTTGCTAGTATTCTGAGTTATATTGAGAAGTTGATCAAGATAGTGGGATATCAAATAAAACAGTTGAGAAACTGAGTAATTCCACTAGTGAAAGTCCTTTGGAAGAATCACTCGAGTGAGGAAGCAACTTGGGAAACAGAGGACCACCTGAGGAGACAATATCCCACCTATTCGAACAATCAGGTAAGAATTTCAAGGATGAAATTTTCTTTAGGAGGGGAGAATTGTAACATCCTGCTATCCCATGTTAAGGATTATAACTCTAGAATAGTATATATGAGCGTTTATTGAAAATTTAGAAAGTGCATTTCATGCTTAGGTATAATATAGCATACACAAACATGTGATTATTACTCATTGCACACATTAAAATGATTATACATGCATTCATTGACATTTTGAGGTACAATTCATTTATAAATGTGATTTTATTGAGAATTGTGGATTAATTATATTGAACATTGTTTTGGAGAGTCTAATTATTGATTTGGAATTTTTGATGAAATTTAGGAAAATTTCAAAATTATGAGCATTTTTGGACAAAAAAATGACAAATGATAAGACAATTGATTTATGGTAGTAGAAATAAGTGTCAAATGGCAATTGAAATAATTGGCTAATGGTATTAGGATTTTTTGAGAAAATGATATTGAAAGTTGGGAGACAATTGGAGTAGAAATTGGTGGCAAATGGACTAGTTATTAAAGATAACCAAATGAGACCATAGGAAATGGACATATGGCAAGTGACAAGCGTCACTTGCCAAGCCATGCGTCCACCCCCAATGAAACTCTCTTAAGTGAAAGATTTTTATTTGTCTTTCACTGTGGTCATTGTTTTGACCTCTTGTTAAAATTTTCTTCATTTTGTTCTTCATCTTCTTCACCTACGAACTTCTCTTTTTTCCCTAACAACGCAAGCTCTATTCTCACCTTTCACTTGTTACTTTCATTTTGTTATCTTCTTCACTATCACTAAAAGAACTAACCCTACAACCTTTGACTCTTGATGATCATGTATCAAGGAAGGCTAAGGTTCACGTGATTTTGAAGAGTTTGGAGTTTTACCAAGTAAGTAACGTGTTAATTCTCATGGGTTGTTTAAATATGAAACAAATATGGTGATTAAATGATAATGAGACTAATGGTCATTATTCATGTGCATTGTGAGTGATGAACAATGCATATAAATGTCTTATTTCTGCATATGAGATTGTTAAGCTTTCATAAGTTGTTGTTGAGATGATTTTTGAGATAGAAAGATCAATATGATAATGTAAAAAGAGTGCAAAAATTTCATGAAAAGATGATATACTTATACTCTGTTTTTACTATTTATATACTGGATCTCGTTGGTGTTATAGAGATGGATTAAAGTGAGTAGGAGGTAAAGAAAAGGCTAGTGTAATGTGATGTCTTGAAATAAGAAGGATTAAGGTGATAGTTAGAGATGAAATGAAGGTGTTAAAGAAAATGAAGATGTGCAGAAAATGTGATGAATATGTGTATATGATACGTTCTGTTTTTGATGTTTATGATCAATCATAGATTTTGATTTGTGTTTGAATGAGTTGAGCTGAAATGGAAGTAGGAATGAAGAGGAAATAATGAGGCTATAAGTTAGAAATGATAGACAAAGAAAAAGAGATGAAGTGATGAAAAATTGGTTGTTTCATAAAAACTGGGGAAGATCGTCTATCACAATCGTGTTTAGAGAAGAAACCCCAGAGACCGAACGATCGTGACAAAGAGGAAGCCTTAGGGAAGTGCACGATCGTGACAATAAAGGTGCAATGCTTTTTGACAAATTTCGACACTCTTCACTCTTTTAACCATAACTTCTTCTCCGGATCTCCGATTGACTTGAAATTTGAACCACAAACTCCTCACACATTTTCTTTCCTATAAAAAAAATTCATGGCCATCTGAATTCTTTAGGAAAGGATTGATAATGATTTATTGATGATTTTAGGACGAAAATGATGAAGTGAGCTGGAATTTCTTAAATGGAGTAGTTTCACTGAACAAGCATTTGTATATTAACCATAACTTGATCTATACATATCCAAATGGGATGATTTTAAGTTTAGATTAAACTAAAGATATATGGCTACAAATTTTAGGTGGAAATCAAAATTTATTTCTATCTTTAAGAGTTTCAAAATTTGTCTTGAAGTTGAGTACTGAGTATTATTGCAGTTTGAGTACAGTTTGAAGTATTTTGTGTATAACTTGTAGAATAATGAACCAAATTGTGAGAACTTTGTGTCATTAGAAACTTAATACATATGGGAACATTTTTTTTAAAGAAGGTGATGCCTAAATACTTCATATTACTTGTCTTAATGATCATGCAAAAATTGACCCGAAAATTTGTTTTGAGAAAAAGTTGGAATGATCGATTGAGTTATGAACTTAGAATAAAATTTGTTTCATTAAGATGTAAACCTAAGTTGAAATTAGACTTATATGAGTTTTGATATATGAATGATCATGTGATAAGAATAAAGGAAATATACCTAGGATTGTCATTGAGCATGCATTGTATATAGTCCATATATATATTTGTGTGTAAAAGTGAATACTTATAATTGTGCAAAGTTGTGATATATGTAAGTGTTTTTTGCATGTTATAGAAGAGCATTTAGAGCATTAACATCTAGATGTTGTCAGGACTTGCAAACTGTGAGTAACCTGGATGGTCTCACTCGATTATTGTTTGTTTTAAATTATGTATTGAATTATTAGGTGAATGCGATCGTGTTGATTTTGGACATTGAATGTCTGAGGCGTTTGATCCATGAATGAGATATTGGAAGTGCTCCTTGTACATGAATATGACAGAAATATCGTGTTGATTCTGGACATTGAATGTCTGAGGTGTTTGATCCATGAATGAGATATTGGAAGTGCTCCTTGTACATGAATATGACAGAAATAAGTGTACTCAACATAACTATCGAATGTCGAACCTAGGGTTGATGACATGTGAAAGTGAATGTGTAAAGTGACTGACTAATCTTATGTGAATTGGTACATTTCATTACACGAATACATGAACAGATAATGGAAGTTGTGACCAAAGTAGCCACCAAAAAAAGGAGAGCTTAAAGCTCAGAATGTGATTAAGTGCCAAAGGCTCGCTATATATAATTACTCTTGTATCTCCAACGGATAAGGGACAGTTATCAATGAGCCTGTATTCACAATAGATGGGGATAGTTATAGGCACTCAATCACAACAACGTAAAAATCAGAAATGAGTCTTATGACCACTGTTTATAGATTTAATATATATGTTTTAAACGATTGAAATGTATTGTTGTATTATATTGTATGAGAAATGTGGAAATTGTGAATAAGAGAGCTTTGTGATGCTACATGATGATAAATGAAATGAAGTGAATTATGCGATTGCATGAGTTAATGTGTTATAGGATATGAGTGAATCATCAAGGATGGTTAACTTATTGAGTTCGCAAAACTCACCAAAATTGCAACGTTGACATTTCAGGTTCGAGAGAGACGATATAATTCTAAGTCAAATAAGAAGAGAGCAAGCATTGATTTTGGATAGAAGACATGACTCAAAGGTCGGTCAGCTGAGATTGAAGGACGTAGATAAAAGTTTTGTATAATTCCTCATATATGTAGAGTGTTAGGTATATAGAGGTGTAAACTTTGATTTGTTTTGATAATGTACACATGTGGATATTTTGTAAAGCTACAATGTACATATTTGTTCTTATGAAATGAAATGAGGAATTTTGTTTATATTGTAACAATTACGCTTTTAATGATGATGCCATAATTAAGTTGGAGACGTGACTACTTTAGCATGCCATTATTATAGGTTATGTACTAGAATATCCTCAGGATGTTCTGGTATATACTCTATGGTAATGGAGTGCTGCAGCCTTCACCGGAGATAAGGACAAAGCCCTCATGTTGTTGAGCTGTCGAGTCAAGTTATCAATTTTATCTTGCATTTCTGTCATTTGATTAATAGGTACAATCCCTTTTTGTTCACAAAATGTAGTAGTTTGTCTACTCCACCTGTTCATCCATAAGTAGCTATTACTCACCATCTCCTCTATTAGTTCTTCCACTTCATCAACCATCTTTCTCATTAGTGATCCTCTTAAAGTTGTGTCAATTTTGCTTCTCATATGTGGGGTTACTCCATTATAGAATGTTTGCAATAAGAATTCCATGGGTAACTTATAGTGTGGGCATTTCCGTTGAAAATCCTTGTATCTTTCCCACACTTCATACATCGATTCCCCTTCACTTTACTAGAAGTTGGTAATTTCCTTAATGATCTTAGTGGTTTTAGTTAGGGGAAAATATTTTTCTAAGAAGGCATGAACTAGCTGATCCCAAGTTGTGACATTGGCTGGGTTGAGGGAATGATACCAAGTTTTTACTCTATCTCTAAAGGTAAAAGGAAAGAGTCTAATTCTAACATCATCTTCCAACATTTGATGGTACCTAAAGGTATCACATACTTAAAGGAAGTTCACTATATGTGCTTTCAAACCTTCATTCGTTAGTCCATAAAACTGCATATTCCATTGAAGCATGTTTAGGAGGGCTGGTTTGATTTCAAAAGATAATGCTTGAACGGGTGGACTAGTTACTCCTTGGCTAATCGTATTGAACCCTAGTCTCATGAAGTCCATAAAGGTCTATTGTTGACGTCTTTGGCTCACTCCGTGGTCCAAATCCTGCTAAAATTCCTCTGCTATTATTGATTTTGCGATTTCTTCTTCTTCGTCACGTTGAGCTTTCCTAATGGTTTGTTCTAATCGAGTGATGTTGAAAGCTACAGTGTCAACTGCATAACTCGAACTTCTCGTGACTTTTGTGTTCATACAAGAGCACAATTTTAGAAGTAAGAAGAAAGAATGAAAAAGAAAAAAAGAAAAACTAACTAAACGCCTGAAACTATAGAACTAAACTAATCACCTCCCCGACAATGGCTCCAAAAACTTGATTGTAGTTTCTCGATATGTGTAAGTTCTAATTAATAACCTCAATAATCTACAAGTGTATGAGTCATTCACGTAGTACCTAAGGTGTGGATCCCACGAGGAGGGATAATCTAATCCTAAAATCTAAGGCCAAAATAATTTTTAGTAATTCAAAATGTAATAAAACTAAGGCAAGAATTTAATTCAATCATGCAACTCAATTCCAAGAATCAATTACAAAAATATTAACAAAGTAACAGTTGCAACTCACACTCAAGAATCAACCTAAAGGAACTATTAATTGAGAGAAAGGGAAATTTTTACCTATCTTTAATGCTAACCTAATCGATTGTGAATTATCAGATTATTAGTCCTAAACGATCCTAGGGTTGGTTAGTCTCTCTCGAGTTATAATCGTTAATCCTAAATTATAAACCCTAATTAGATTATAGAAAATTGCAATTTCTTAATTAACAATCTATCCAAAACCCTAATTATATCTGAAGTTCTCCAATAATCCATCGAGAACCTATACAAGATCTCTCTTCACACAATTACCGATTTGATTAATTTCTCGTTCTTATTAAATCACGTAATTATCGTTAGCCCAATTTACTTATTTTTCATTCGATTCACCCTTTTAGTCTATTACCGAATTTTATAACCACAAAAATCAATCACAATAAGATTTTATTAAATCAAAGATTAAAAAACCCAAAGGTGAGTATAAACTATCTCAATATTCACAAATCCTATTATCAAACTGCTATTCCCAATTCTATATAATAATAAAAGTGGAAAATAATAGGAAATATGATCTTGGATGGAGACGGGAGGTAGCGACTTCAGGAAACTCCAAATCTGGGAAGTATGTCGATGTCGACTTCTTCTCCACTTCTATCTTCCTTATTCTCTTTCTCAATCTTTCAACAATCCTCTCTAGGGTTTTTCTCTTAAAAGTGGCTAATGCAAACGCTCCCCCTCTTCTTTTGTCTTATTCTTTATATATCTTTTGTGTTCTGGGCAATCTTAGAGTTTTTTTGGGGTCTGAAAGTTCTAAAAACTCCCTCAAAGCTTGATGTTTTTGAGTGTTTACGTGTTTGCCTGATGTAGGCCATGATCGTGGGCCACATCCAAGCCTTCTGTCACAATCGTATTAAGTAGGACACGATTGTGGGCCATATCCCAAGCTTCTATCACAATCGTGGCATTTGGGCCACGATCGTGGGTTGACTCCAGTGCTTCTGTCACGATTGTGGCATGTTATGCCATGATTGTGGGTTATTGTTTGGGCTCGAGTGTGTCCAAAACTTCTTTGTTCTTTGATGTTGACCCTAAAGTACTAACAAACACATCAAGATACCTCAAAAAAATAATATTAAGCTCAAAGACTTGTACTAACTTATAAAAACACTTAAACACAATTAATTAACAAACTAACACAATTCTAACCTAAACACATACTAAATGATTAAGTTAACAATTAAATGTATATCAAACTAAGCCTTAAAACAAGATGCAATTCACACTTATCAGACATTGTGTAGGAGCTGCGACTTGGGTGCATGTGTGACTCATTCTTTGCCTAGTTTTTTGGTTGCATCAAATGTGCAAGTTCAGGCTGTGGGTCTTTCGATTTTGTGATTAAAAAGTGAATGGAAGGGCAGATATGTTGATTATTTTGTTAGTATAATTCCATCTTAGGCAACAACGTTTGTTAATTGATTTCTTTGTGGGTTGCATATATTTTGGTTGGTACATGGATCTTGACCATGTGCTCTATGTATGGTGTTACCAAGTGAATAGATGTGCAACTTATAAGTAATCTATCTTGTTGTTGTGTTGTGTGTGGTTCCCGCGTGATACTGGTTGTGCACTGAACCATTAGCGTGTCGTGGTGGATGCATTTCTAGTGCAGCTGTGGTCTTATGTTGGTATTTATGTGAATCAGCTTAGTATCTTCTTTAATTCTCCAATGTAAATTAGAGCTTAGGAGCTGATATATTTTATAGACTAACTACAATAGTATCATTGGTTAACAATTGTCAGATTTATCTTTGGAAGAGTTGAAAACATTAAGAAGTTGTTTCTTTTTCTATCTCAAGTGTATTCGTTTTTGGTCCTAGTTATTTTAATCTCTTGAGTTATTCTTTATTGTTCTTTTGTTAAAAGATTGTTGAGAAAAATCCTTTGTTGAGGTTAACAAGAGTCAGTTATGTTATTGAGTGTGAATTACTTTCACGGGTGGTGAGTGGTGAGGACGAGTAGTAGTGTCAAGGGTTGAGTAGTGTCAGCTTAGTAAAGCCTTGTATAAAAATATCATTTTCATTTGGTAAAAGTATTAAGCTAGGTGAGGGTCCTGTAGATGTAGGCAAAATGTGTCGAACTACATTAACATATTTCAGTGTTGACTTATTTTGATATGTTTAATCTTTTAATTTTCTGTCTGTGTTAGAAACGATTGTTAAAAATCTGTAAGTTTGTGAAACCATTACATCCTTTGTATTTACAATTGGTATCTGAGTGAGTCATCATGTAGCGCCCTCTTACCATAGAGTACCCACCGGAACGCCCGTAGGTCATTCCGGTACATATCCTATGATAAGAGACCACTACTGACAACTACCACTAAACTCCTCATGGCATCACAATCATATAGCAGTACAAAAAAATTGACAACTTTTTAAAACCAAACTGGATTTCATTTCATTCACTCAAAA
>JANIJH010036129.1:0-10855 GCA_024520975.1 Erythroxylum areolatum | reverse complement strand
CAAATTAATTTCAATTAAGAAATTAATGAGATTAAATAATTTAGTCTAAATAGATTGCGGCTTTTCCGATTCTGTTGATTAAGACAAAGGTCCATTAGAGCCTATTGCTGCCATATATTATATTCTGCGGAGCTTTACTCGGGAATAGTCTAATTGGTTAGGGTAATAATCTGCGGAGCTTTACTCGGGATTATCAAATAATTATGAATGGATTGGTCGATATGTGCTGTTCACTGTTAGCTATAACTTTGTCCATAAGAATGAATATAATTTATATTTTTGAGTCTATGATCGAGTTACAGTATCAAACGGAGGAGTACCTTGGCTAGGCTTTCCTTTATATTATTTTCAATCTTTATTTTTAATTTCTTTCTGCGTGATTTCGTGTTTTAAATTTAATCATCCCCAAATCAATTCTTTTTATATTTTTATATTTTTATATTTATATTTATTTATTTTTGATTTCACACAAATAAATAATTACTACATTGGTCTCTGTGGTTCGACCCTATTTACCACTTTACTCGCTTAAGTGTTCTAGAGTAGGAATTAATTTTTGTTGGTTTGACACGCCATCAAGTAAGGAGGCTTTGATATGGATTGTCCTTCAAAGCTTCTTAAATTGTTTGTCATGATCTATCACGTGTTGTAAAATACAATAAATGTGAAACCTTGTTATGATACCAAACAATAAAGAAAACATACGCAAGAGAGGGGTGAATTGTGCGTAACTTGAAAATTTTACAAGTTACTTTCAATTCGAATAAACAAAAGGAGCCTGTCGATGTTTAAATCAATAGGAGCCTGTTATGCAGTAAAACCTTTTTAAAACAGAAGGAGCCTATGAAACTTGAAAGGAACCTCTTGCAGTTGGAAACAACAATAATTATAATGCAGAAAATTAAAAGTTAAGGAGAGAGAAGAAGGACACAATCGATTTATACTGGTTCAGCTTACAACCTAAGCCTACATCCAGTCCTCAAGTATCCAACTTGAGTGTTTCACTATGAAAGTCCAAGTAGTAATTTGTCGAGCCTCTTTAAGCTCAAAAGTGAATATTTTTCAAGGTTTTTAACCTTCCACATTAATAGTATTTAACTAGCCTCTACAAGCTCTTAACAAAGGAAAATGAAATTTGCTAGATATGAGCTTTAATGATCTCTCTCAAAAAGAAATGATAAAACACAACTCCTGATTCGGCCATAAAGCAAATGTTGCTGACTTCTTCTAGCTCGTCTTCTTCGAAGTTTTCAAAGTCTTCATCTGACTAGGCTGCAGTCGTCGCTTGCTTCTTGGGTTTTCTATTCTCTGTTTTGTCCTTTTGAAGAAGACATTTTGGTCTTACGTGTTCAAGTTTCTTGCAGTTATAGCATATGATCTTATTACTTTATGTATTACTACCTTTTGATAGAAACCTATTGTTTCTAGTTTTCTTGTTTCCTTCTCTTTTCTTCATCAGCTTCTTTTTGTAGAAGCGAACATATTTTCTAACCATGAAATTGAATTCTTCATCTCCATTTATTTGTAACTCAGTATCACTTTCATCACCGTTTGATGGATTTGACTCATCAACTATTTTTAGTGTCATTCCTCTTCTGTATAAGGATCCTTCATCTCGCTTGAGCTCAGCTTCATGAATCATCAAGTTTCCTCTCAGCCACAGAGTGAGATAGTATCGAGATCTTTTATAGTTTCTAGAGCGGTGTCACCTTAGGTCTCCATTCCTTTGGTAGTGATCTTAGAATCTTTGTTACAAGCTCATTCTTGGGATATATCTTGCCCAAGTTTTTTCAAGCTAGTGATGATGTTATTGAATCGTCTGAAGAGTTCATCTATTGTTTCTCCCTGTTTCATGCAAATGATTTCTTATTGATGCACTAAAAGACTTATTCTATGTTTCTCTACCTCATTCGTTCCTTCAAAAGTGACTTGAAGTTTATCTCACATTTCCTTTGCTATAGAGCAGTATGATATCTTTTCATATTCTTCTGGGGATAATGCACAAATTAAATGATGTTTTGCTTTAGCGTTTAGCTGTGCGTTTCTTCTATCGACATTAGTCTACACCTCTACGTCATCAATAGTAGGAAGTGTAGCTCTAACTTTGATAGCTTGATAGACTTCAATATTTGTAGATTAAAGATAAATGGTCATTCTTTCTTTCCAATAGGAATAGTTGTTTCCATTGAAGTAAGAAGGCTTTGATACGGATTGTCCTTCAAGGCTTCTCAAATTGTTTGTCATGATCTATCACATGCTATAAAACACAATAAATGTGAAACCTTGTTATGATACCAAATGATAAAGAAAACACGTGCAAGAGGGGGGGGGGGTGAATTGTGCATAACTTAAGAACTTTTACAAGTTACTTTCAATTCGAATAAGCGACAGGAGCCTGTCGATATTTAAATCAATAGGAGCCTGTTATGTAGTAAAACCTTTTTAAAACAGAAGGAGCCTACGAAAATTGAAAGGAACCTCTTGCATGTTAGAAACAACAATAACTATAATGCAGAAAATTAAAAGTTAAGGAGAGATAAGAAGGACACAGTCGATTTATACTGGTTCGGCTTACAACTCAAGCCAACGTCCAGTCCTCAAGTATCCAACTTGAGTGTTTCACTATGAAAATCCAAGTAGTAATTTGATGAGCCTTTTCAAGCTCACACGTGAATATTTTTCAAGGTTCTTTAACCTTCCACACTGGTAGTATTTAACTAGCCTCCACAAACTCTCAACAAGCGAAAATAAAATTTGCTCGATATGAGCTTTAATGATATCTCTCAAAAATAATTTTCATTTTCTAAAACACAAGAGATTAGATAAGAATATGACTTTCAAGAGTATTGATAATGTTGATGTAATTCAAGAGTCTATTTAGTCTACGCAAAAGCAGTGGCTCTTTCTTAAGTAAGCGTTTTCTTCAACTAGCCGTTGCTTCATTTCTGTTTTAAGTTGACTTTGAATCTTTAATATTTTATTTGCTAGAATCTTTCAATATTCAATCGTTAAGAGAGAAATATGTTAATATCTTGGAGATGATTAACAAAATATACAATTAGCAAGATCCTTCCGGATATTGTAAAATAAATAAGGTAAGTTCATAAAGAAGGTTCCTACAAGAAAGGAAACATTTTTTCTATGATTCTATTTCTTTTTAATAATTATATCGTTATCTATACAAGAAAATAAATCCAATTTAAATCTTGAAAGATTATGTAGTTATCATCAAAATCATTGATAATGAACCTTAAGCTAACAGTGAGTATGTGTATGCGTGTGTAATGTCTTTGAATCAATAAGAAATGCAACTTTGGCTACTATGGTGACTGTAGTGAAGTCCTGTATGGACAAGCATGTTACTTGTGGACTGTTTTGATTAACAGAAAAAATGGTATGTTGCTTGTTAGGTATACCTTGACCATATCGGATTTTGGGGGCCAAAAAACGATTAGATCATATTGGAGGAATTACTTTGTGCAAACTGATGGCTTGATTTGGGTATTTAACAGCTCTTATCTTAGGAGGTTAGATTATTGCAAAATGGAACTTGACAATCTATTGAAAGAAGAGGCACTATAAATAGGTCTGCCACGAAACTTTATATACATATATGTGTATGCATGTGTAATGTACTTGAATCAATAAGAAGTGCATCTTTGGCTACTATGGTAACTGTAGTGAAGACATGTATGGACAATCATGATACTTGTGGACTGTGTTGGATTAACAGAAAAAAATGGCATGTTGCATGTCAGGTATACCTTGAACAGGTGGGATGTTGGGGGCCAAAAAATGATTAGATCGTATTGGAGGAACTACTTTGTGTAAACTTATGGCTTGGTTTAGGTAGTTGACAGCTTTGATCTTAGGAGGTTAGATGATTGTAAGATGGAGCTTGACAATCTTTTGAAAGAAGAGGTAGTTGGCTTCTCAAGGTTTCTCCTTTTATGTAATTATTAAAGCTTTGTCACTTTTACTATTATTTTTTTAAATTTGTTTGTTTAATTTTCAGAGGTTATTTGGAGCATCTCTACTTATTCTAGCTAATAAACAAGACATAAAAGGGACTCTTACATTGGAAGAAATTGCTTAAAGGATGTCCCTTTAGCTCAAGTTCTACACCATGATTGTTCGTTCTCTTTATTTTGTCACGTTTATTATGAATTCTAAGTTTATTCCAACATTTATAGATCAGTATCATTGACCTTGATCTTTCAATGTGAACTTAAATTTAGAACTTGACTATGGCTTCATTGTCATACCGCATTCTTGATTAGAAATGCCAATCAAAGTTGCCATAATAATTTCGTGGTGATTCACTTCCTTGTGTGATATGTTCAAATGCTCTCTTTCTATTCTTGTAGGTGCTGAATTTGTAGTGCATACACTGGTTTAGGGCTGCTTGAAGGATTTGACTGCTTGGTTCAGGACATTACCGGCAGAATCTATGTATTGGATTAAACATAATTCAACCTTTTTTTGCAGTTTTCATCTTTTTAGAGGTGATTGTGATTGTTGGATTCAAGCTCTGAATTTTCTTCCTCAAATTCCGTATACAGAGTGATGTGTGTTTACATGCATTAGTGTACATCTCTACTTCAGTAATTTCGTTAGAAATAGAGAAATATGTGCGAAATTTTACATGGAAGAGGAGCATTACAATCTTCGAAAAAAAGAGAAGTTAAAGTCTTGATAAGTCTATGAAAAAGATTATTAATTAATTATTAATTAAATATTTTTATTATATCATTTTTCAGTTAAAATTAAAGTTGTTGAATTATTTTAAATTTGAAAATTATAATATAAATTATTTGTCAAGTTGGTTGTTAATAATTACGTGATTAAAAGTAACAACTTTTAGAATATGATTTTTCATCATAAATATGTAAATGTAATAATCATATAGAAAATTTTTGGTTCCTTATTAATAAATATGTACTTCACTATAATAATCACATAGAAAAAATTCGGGACTTAAGTTTAATATTTCAACTCAATTTTAGCTTGATATCATATAGAATAATATTTTTGGTTTGCCCTCATTTATTAAGTTTTTTATTTATTAGTATTGTTTTTTAGATGAAAAAAGAAGTACTTATTTAAATATCTTGTTCCAAGCTCCTATTTCTTTATTATTACTATTCTACACATTGGTTACTTTTAATCCTTAGAGAGTTTCCGTAGAATGATGAATAACATTAAAGAACTAACATCATTTAGGATTGAATATAATAAATTTACACAATTATCCAATTTACTTAAAAAATCAAAAGCAAAATAAAAATTGGTATACAGACATTAACATAACTCATAAATAACTCTGTTTATTCGATATATGATCGGAGAGTATTCTTAAGATAACATGTTACATATACAAGTTATCTTATCCATAATTTTGATAAAAAGAAAATTTATCTATAAAAAAGTGGTAGCAACTATAGATAATCTTCTCAATGAAGTAAAACCATGCTTGACGCCAATATGGATTTATGTACAAAATTGCAAACATTGTCACTAATGTAATAGTAAAAGTCACAGATAAACTTATATAAAAGGTATTCAGGTCGACAAAACGATCATCAACTTCATCATCATTTGAAGATGTTGTGGTTGTTTCTGAAGTGCAATCCTTCGGTAGTGGTAACCCGCAGAGGAAAGGATTCCCTTCGTAACTACTCTCATCAAATGTGGCAAATTGGGCAACTCTATTAGGTGTCTTACCAGAAAGGTTGTTGTAAGATACATTGAAAAATGCTAAGAAGTTTAGCTCTGTAAGCTCTAGAGGAATTGTTCCGCTCAATTTGTTGTAAGAAAGATCCAAAGTTTCAATTTCGGACATGTTTGAGAACGAGAAGGGAATAGGCCCAAATAAATAATTATGTGATAGGTTCAGAAGTTTGATCCCTTGGATATTTCCAAATTCAAAAGGAATTTGGCCTGTCAAATTATTGTAAGAGAGATCCAATCCAATGAAATGACTACGATAAATTTGGAAGATGCTATATCCAAAAGTATTTCCCTTCACTACAATTTCAAAAACTCCATCAAAATAATATGTATTGCTATATAATTCTTCATTTTTATACCTCTCATATGAATAATTGGTAGAGAGAGTAGAGAGCTTGTTATGTGAAAGATTAACTACCTGTAGCTTATTTGTCATCTTCCACAAATTAATTGGGACCTCCCCTACAAAATTATTATGGTTCAAGAGAAGAAACTGTAACCCATAAAACTTTTCAATCCACCTAGGAATGACACCTGATAAGCGATTATAACTGAGATCAAGAATTCGCAAATACTTGAAGGCAGAAGTTAAATGGGGAAAATGTCCTTGCAATCTATTTCCTGACAAAAGAATTACTTGCAATTGTGAAGTTCCCAATATTGCAGGTATGCTTCCAAAAAGCATGTTTTTTGAAAGATCCAACACTATAAGAGCATCCATTGTTCCAATCCACTTCGGGACTTTGCCAAATAATTTGTTATCACTCATGACAAATACTCTTAAGAAAGAGCAATTACACAAACTTTTCGGAATGCTTCCAGTAAACTTATTTTTCGATAGATCTAAGATATCTAACCTTGGAAAATATGCACACATCTTTGTCGGAATGCGACCATAAAGATGATTTATGGTAATGTCTAAATACTTTAGATTTGCATTAGGATTACGTGTTGAAAAACTAAAAGATCCTGAAAGAGAACAATTGGAGAGACCAAAGTCTTCCATTTTTGTATTGTTTTCTAGTAACCAAACTGGAAAGCCCAAACCTATCATTGGAATACCAGAAATGTAGAGAGATTGAAAATCATGTTGATGGTACAAAAATTTAGGAAATGATCCTCCTCCAGAAGTGGATTCTAACAAAAGACTCTCCAATTGAAACTTGGGTACCAAATTATGATTGACCACCTTTGTTTCTGTATATACTTCATTTACACCAGCATAAAAATGCTTGAGTTTGGAGTGGTTGAGAAATGGAGAAAGTGAACTTGGAATTTCAAACAAATTGTCATCTACTGACAGGAATGTGAGAGATGTAAGGAATTTCAATGGAGATTGGGAAATTTTTCCAGTAAAGTGATTATGAGAGAGACCCAATTCTTGTAGAAGTGTCAAGTTCGCCAAACAATGAGGCAAGTTACCATTCAGATTATTGTCAGAAAGATGGAGCACCCGAAGATTTGCGAGGTGGCATAAGCCTAAATGTATATTAAAGAGAAGGAGATTAGAGAGATAGACACCTAACAGATACTTCGAATTTTATTATTAAGAGAACTAGCTAACCTTGAATGCTGCCAGTGAGCTCACAATCTTGCAAAGATAAAGTTTCAAGTGAGGTCATGTTTGCAATGGACTGTAGTAAAGTTTTGGAATTGGATAACCCTGTAATGATATAAAAAGATTAGTCAAAAAGGAAATAATAAATTGAGTAACCGAAATATTTTATAGACTTACTTTGAAAAGTGGGGTTATTTACATTCATCCACTTCATGCTTAAAGTTCGAAGAGAACGAAGAGCACCAAGACTTTGCAGAAAGTTCTCATCCAAAGAAGACCTATTTAGGTATAACTCTTTCACATTATCCAGCCCTATTTTGAGGGAAATAAAAAAACATATTTTATGTAAAATTTAGCATAAGTACAAATATAATTACAACTTTAAGAGTTTAATTTAAGTAAAAGTATTTGCTTGGCTAACCTTGTGGAAATAATATCCCTGTAAGTGTATTGTTTTCTAAATGAAGAGATTCAAGATTCGAGAACACTTTTAACGATTCCAGTTGAAAGTTACTTCCATTGCAAACGCCGTCATTTAGCCAAAGGATGCTTATATTACTTTCACTTTCAATATCTACAAAAGATACAATTTATTGATAAGTAAATATAGATATTATTGTCAAGTTCATTCTTCATGGGTTGCTTGAATTCCAGCTAATACATTTATTAAAAGAAAAAAGAACATACATGATTTAAGTAAATGTATAAACCAAGAATGAGTGAATAAATCATGTTAAGTGTATAATTATGTTATTAAATAAGATTTGAGTATACCTTTAGGGACAAGAAATTTGTCAATGTTGTTGCTGCTAATGTCTAACTCCTCCAGATTAAGTAATGCAACTAAATCTTGTGAGCAACCAAAAAAAAAGCAAAGTTGCTTAGATATTATTAATACAATTAAAATCAAATATTATTTCTTTTTAAAGATTAAAAGAAAATACCAACGAACCTTCCATATTGATTGATCCTTTTAACTGATTGTTAGAAATATCTAAAGTTCTAAGAGAGTGAAGTCCACGCAACAATGGTAAAGCGCTGTTGTTCAAATCATTATATCCCAAATAAAGGATCTCTAAGTTCTTCAGCTTCTGCAATTCTTCAATACCTACGTAAGTTCACTCATGTGCATTCAACTTATTAAAAAATATATATATATATAATTAACAAAATTATTATATATATAATTCTCAAAGTCAAATGATATATACCAGAACTTTTGGTTTGATTTCATTATTAGTTAGCTAATATTATGAATATATTTGGTTAAATATACTTTTTTCGCGGTAATTAAAATTAAGACGGATGAATTCAAAGTTACCACTTGTTCTTGTCAGTCCAATTCCACGAATGTTTAAAAACTTCAATGATAAAAAACCTGCCACAAAAGGTAAGATGGTGTTCTCCAATTTATTAAAACTCAAATCAAGATGCTCTAAATTGATCCTGCTCGACAATCTTTCAAAACCTGCATACCACGAATATCACAAATTTGAGACATAATTTGTATTTACGAGTGATTTGATAAGAAAATAAAAGTGTTAAGAACCTTCATTCTCCACGCAGCAAACAATAGAATTGTCTCGTAAACTAAGGTTTCGGAGTTCTTGAAATGGAAGAAACATCGAGGCGTTGAAGTACCAATTATCTACAGATTCTCCCAATATTCTAAAGGCGTAAAGGTTGAGCTCGTAGACTCGACCTGTGGTGGCGTTACATCCAACACCATCCCACTTACAACAGTCAGCCTCTTTCCTCCATGTGTTTAATCCGTAGGATTCATCCCTACTTGTGTAATTAAAAGAAGCTTTGAGCTGCAATAGAGCAACTCGCTCCTCCTCCATACAAGCATTAGAGCCCCGGCCGTGCAGTAGTAATAACAATGATTTCAGCATCATCATTATTACTACTAACCTCAGTTGATTGTTTATCCTTGCCATTTCTACTGATCTATTCAAGAGACGATTTCTTCTGTAGTTTCTGATCGCATAAATGATGACCTGCGATAATCCTTTTATAGGAGACTCTCATCCAATGGGTGATTCAACATGTTTATGGTGGTGGTCACATCTCATGAAGAAATTTTTGGAGCAGAAAAAGTAAAAATATATAATCCCTTCAGTTCTTAAATTGTATGTAATTAAAATCTTTTTTGAAAAGTTATAGAATTACAATCTTATCACGTCTTAAATTTTATTTTTGTAGTATATTTTTAAATAAACTTGAATATTTTTATATCCTTTTTTACTTTTTAGTAATTAATTTTGTATGTTGTTTTCTTATTTAAAATTAATTTAATAATTTTACCTAATTTTAAATTATTAAAGAGTTAATTAGATGAATTATATAAATATATATAGATTAAAATTATAAAGCCAGTAGGCAATTGCGTGAATACGCTAAGGACTTGCCGTGTTCATCACTTGGATGGTGAATGGTAGGGTAAGATATGGACTACTAAGAGCAAAGACTAGGAAAAACTAGTGAAGAAAACAAAATATTATTTCGACGTGATTGATCGTAATGTATATATTGATATATTGTCGGCTGGCCTATTCATTTATGTATATTACTTCATAACTTTCCTTTATCAAGCTCTTAAGATGTCATCTCATTAAAATATTCTCTTCATCATCACTTAAGAGATTAACAATAAGTAGCAGAGAGAAAGTGAAAATCTTAGCTTGAGGTCTTATCAAACTATAATAATAATAATAATAATAATAATAATAATGGTAATAATGATAATAATGATAATAAAGTGAGAAAAAAACAAAAAATGTAAAAGAATTGGAGAAATAAGCACCATAATTAAGATTTAGTTTTTAAATTTATTTTTGAACTCTAATTTTGGAAAAGAAATTAACATTTTATTTTAGTTTAATATTTGTAGAAATGTATAGATAAATCATCAAAATATGATATATGGTTGAAGATATTGATCTTAATCTAACACTTTTAAATATTAATAATCTTGAGTTTAAATTTAATCATATAATTTAAATTTAGGAAAATCAAAGAAAAAAACAAATCGTGTAACTTGTGTGATCCCCTTATTACTATACTAGAGAGTAGAATAATAGGGGAAAAAAAGACTTGAAATGGCTTAAAAAATAAATATTTTATTATAAACTAATATGATTTGATATTCTTGACTATTAATCAATATCATCGGCCTCATTTATTATAAATTTATGGTCTTAATTATTGAGGATTCAAAATTTTAAAAATTTTAACTTTTATATAATTTTTTAAAGATAATTATATAAATAGTAATTTTTATATTTTTTATTATATAAAAATTATAGTTTATTTTTATTATATATTTTTATTTAGATTAATTTAAATATTTTTACACTTTGATTATTATATTTTTAAAATATTAGGTTCATATTTTATTATTTATTTATAAGTCTAGGTATTTACATTTATTTTAATATTTTATTCTTTTATTCTTTTATTTTCTTATATATATATATATATATATATATGTATGTATGTATATATAGACAATTATTACTTTTGTTTACTGTACTAAGAGAAATTAGAGGGAAATCTAATGGTTCC
>JANIJH010036027.1:0-10861 GCA_024520975.1 Erythroxylum areolatum | reverse complement strand
CTTCTTCCAAATTCTTGGCTTAATTCAGCTAGTCTTGAGCTTTCTTCTTCACATATCCATTAGATAAAAAGAATATCCTTATTTGTAAACTTAAACTCTATTTCCTTTTTTTTTTTCATAAATGGATTTCCTTATTTTTTTCATAAATGGTCATCGATTAATCTGACCCTTGTTTTTGCAACTTCTATTGAAGCACACTGGCCTCTTTAGAAATGGAACAATGAGATCGAAAGAGGGGTGGCTCTGCAACCAGAAATGCCAACTCTTTGTAAGTCCTCGGAAAATGACATTAGTACTAATCCAAGCCCCAACTTTTTCCAACATACAGATCTGCTCTGCTCATATATCCACGAAACACCCGAAAAAGAAAGCAGATGATGATAATGCTTGGAACAACTTGCAAAACTGAAAAAAAGAAAAATTACCCAGAAACCAGAAAGGAATAAGACAAATAGCAATACTGAATAAGGTCAAAAAAGCTATGGTGAGAGTTAAAGAGGGACCTGTAAGAACGTAGAGGAAACGGCAACAAGGAAAGTAGCAGCAGCCCAGAGAAAGGCACCAACTGCAATCACTCGAGCACGGTTGTATCGTGCTGCTAGATAAGCAGCCAACGGATAACACGAAGATTGAACTATGGACCTAAACAGAGTAAGCGAACGCAACCCAGTTGGATCTGTGTTTAAAGCTGCTCCAACTTCTTTGTACACCCCAGGTAACAATGACTCGTCTGCACTCTCCATAATAGCTGCTAGATTCACCAGCACCAATGTTAACGTCTCCTGTTTCATGGTTGAAGTTGTTCTTTGATTGCAGATACCCAGTTCCAGTACCAGAAACAAAGGGAAGCTCTGTTTTCTCCATCGAAAGGTTGACTTCGTAGGTGACAAACTCACAACGAGGGTGGGACCGTAAAGAATTAGATTATGGGGGTTTGACACGTGGAGGTTAGATTCGTCGAGGTCTTTAGTGGTACGAGGAGTGAACTCATAGTTTCCAATTTCCTAAATTTTTGGAATATTACGAGACACTTAATTTCCTACGTTAAAGTATTTCATTTTAAGGTACTATTATAGTATTCCTTCCTTTACTATATATTTTTTCTAATTTTACTTATTATGTTTCGACCTAAATAGCAATGTAATTCTTAACGTTTATACTAAAATTTAAGACATTTTGAAGCATTTAAAATAAACCTTAATATTTATAAAAAATTCAATAGAAACTTTAATATTTGAAAAATGTTTTAAATAATCAGAGGCTATTTTAGATGTTTTCCAAACATTAGGGTTTACTTTAAACATTTTATAAATGTTAGAGTTTATTTTGAACATATTAAAACGTTAAGATCTAACTCAAATTTTAGTATAAACACTATGAGCTAAATTGCTCATTTTGCCTGTATGTATTTATTTTTTTTCAAATTCATGGTCATATTTATTAATGAAATAAAAGAGAAAAATAAAAAGAAATGTAGTGTAAATAATTAATTTTATGATTTGTCACAAGCCACTAGATCTCTAAATTTATTATGAGTGATATAAAAAATGTTAATATAGGAATGAGAAAACTTCAAAAGCTACTTTTTAGAGTTTAGAACAATAGTGTACTAATCTATTTAATATGGAAATGTTTTAAAACGTTTTTAAGAAATGGGGATTTTGTATATCATTAACTCATAAAATCATTTTTAAATAATAAAATTATGGGACTTGAAGTGTGAGGTATTATTTAATAATAAAATTAATAATATTTTATCATTAATTCCTATTAATAATAAAATATTAATAGGAATTAATATTAGAGATGACATTATTTAAGGTACTATAATAATATTATATATTTCCAAAATTTCCCAAATTTACTTATTAGGTATGCATTTGCTTCTTTCAAATTTACGGCCATATTTGTTAATAAAATAAACAAAAAATAAAAAATTTGTGGTGTAAATAATTAAATTTTCAAATTTTATTACTTGTCTGTTAAATCTCTAAATTTATGATTAATATAAAAGATTTTAATGTAAGAATAAGAAAACTTCAAAGCTACGGTTTAAAATAATTGTTTTTACCACATTGAACTTATCTTTATGTAAAAATAAGTAAAATTTTAAACCTGCTAAAAATTAAAAATCTACTTAATAATAACTTTTTAAAAATTTGTCTCGCTGGGTTCTCAATTCAAAGATACAAATTAATATTTTGAAAATTTTTACGAGAATTCAACAAAATTTTATGATGAGTATCAACACAATTATAAGTTCCTTAAAGACCAATAAAAAATCTCGGATGGTGTTCGTCGATATCTACAGAACTTTGAGAGATTTTCACCGCCCTCACTTTTGCTTGAAATTTGGGCTATTGTCGGATTGAATTAGAAGTAGATTCCACTACGGCGCTACAATTACTTTCATTGGCAGCTACCAGAGCTAAGGCGCTCAATCCCATTGTTCAAGGCATCCATGAACTGCTCTCTCGAAATTTGACTGTTACATATCACCGCATCTACCGAGAGAGCAACAGATGCGCGGATTGGCTGGCAAATCACGTCAGTCATTTCAGTATCGGAGTTACCTATCTTGACGCCCCACCCATCGGGTGTAATTTTCTCTTTGTAGATGAAAGTTCGGGGCCCCGCTCCCTTCGACCCCTGTTGTAATTTATTCCGGTTTTCCTTTTTATAGAAAAAAGACCAATAAAAAATAATTTATTTTTATAGTCATACAAAATTTAATGTAATAGTCAAAGTTCAATTTTACTTATATTTAATATTCATCAGTTTCTTTCCAAACTTATTGACATATTCATTAATGCAATAAAAGCATAAACTTATGGACATATTCATAATTGATAATTAGGTTAATATTAAAATTTATTTCAATAAAGAATTATTAGTTTTAAAATCCATTGTAAATAATAATTAATAAATTATATATTTTAAATAAATTATTCAAATATATATCCTCTATTCAGGTATCTGTTATGTTATGTCCACAGCTGCTTCAACGCAAACTATCTTTTTATAGCAAGTCCTAATATCCTTACCACCGGATAAAAGGGGCAAGCTTTGTAAACAGAGTAGTAATCCAGACCCTCCGCAGCTATGAGAAGTTAGCAAGGATAACAAATTAATGAAAGTAAGGCTATTCTCAACAATGGTACTAAACGAAAAATCTAATAAAGAGCAGAAAAAAGGTTAAATATTTGTGTAAAAGCAAAAAACAGGACAGAAAGCCAAAGTTGAGTGAACATGAAAAAAAACTAATAGCCTAATATTTAGGGAGCACAAAACAAACACGGAAAAATATCCTGCAGACAACGATAGAAAATGACATCAAAGAAAAAACGCATAAAACTTGAAAACTAAACACTTCAAAACAAAGAAAGGGTAAAGGCTACTTTCACCGGGACAAACTTAGAGTTAGAGGGACATTTTAAAGCCTGAAATTACTGGAATAACACGCTGTTAAATGTAACATGCTTTGTGGAAATAAATCAGGATAGTATAACATGCTTTCTGAAAACCAAAATCAGAGGAAGCAATATCTAAATCCAAGAGTAGTCCCTTTGATAACTTAAAATGCTTTTTAGAAACCAACATCTTAATATGAGAGCAGTACTTTTTGAGACCTTAAACAAAATGCAATACTAGATTTTCAACATCTTTCTGTAACTCAATGGTCCGAATATCATTACAATTTACAATTTAGCTTTAGGGTCTTAAAGTAACAAGCCGTTGATATTGCATTTCATTTGAGGGCTCAAGTGGGACATTGATTTACTTGAAATGGCAATTATCAAAGTAACACTTCCTTCAATATAATATGCTTGGTGGGACAAAATAAGGATATTATAACATGCTTTTTGGAAACAAAAATTAAATGAATCAATATTTGAACCCGAGAGTAGTCCTCTAGAAACCTTAAACGAAATACAACATCATATTTCCAACATGTTACGATAACACGATATTCTAAACAACATTACGGTTTATAACTCAACCGAACGGTATCAAACCAACAAGGCATTGATGTTGCATTTCCTTTAAGATATCAAGAGAGAATGATTTATTTTGGAGGGATATTTTAAAGCATGCATTTACTAAAATGACACGTCCTCAAATATAATATGCATTTTGGGACAAAATCAAGACATTTTAACAAACTTTACGGAAACCAACATCTAAATTGGAGAGAAGTACCTTTTGAGACCTTAAACAAAATGCAATATCAGATTTCCAACATCGTTCCATAACCCAATGATTCAAACATTATTACAATTTAAAATTAAGCTTTAGAGTCTCAAAGAAATAAGCCGTTGATGTTGCATTTCATTTAAGGTCTAAAATGAGACATTGATTTGCTTCGAGGAAAAATTACCAAAATGGCACTTCCATAAATATAATGCTTGGTAGGACAAAATTAGGATATTATAGCAAGCTTTCCATAACCAAAAATCAAAGGAATCAATATTTGAATCCAAGAGTAGTCCTCTAGAAACCTTAAAAGAAATACAACATCATATTTCTGACATATTATAGCATGCTTCTCGAAAGCCAAAACCAAAGGAATCAATATCTAAATCTGAGAGTAGTCCTCAAGAAATCTTAAACGAAATACAACACCTTATTTTCGGCATGTTATGATAACACAATGTTCTAAATAACATTACAGTTTAGAACTAAACTAAAGGGCCTCAAACCAACAAAGCCTTGATGTTGTATTTCCTTCAAGATCTCAAGGGGGACAATGATTTAGTTAAAGGAACATAGTAAGGCACGCAGTAACTAAAATCACGGGTACTCAAATATAATATGCATTTTGGGACAAAATCAAGACATTTTAAAAAGCTTATTGAAAACCAACATGTGAATACGAGAGAAGCACCTTTTAAGACCTTAAATAAAATGCAATATCAAATTTCCAACATTTTTCCATAACTCGATGGTCCAAACATCATACAATTTACAATTGAGCTTTAGGGCTTCAAAAAAACAAGTCTTTGAAAATGCATTTCGTTTAAGTTCTCAATTAGGACATCGATTTCCTTCGAAGTGCAATTATAACAATGACACTTTAAAAAATATAAAATGCTTGGAGGGAAAAAATCAGAATATTATAACTTGCTTTTCGAAAAACGAAATCAAAGGAATCAATATTTGAATATGAGAGTAGTCCTCTAGAAACCTTAAATGAAATACAACATCATAATTCTGACATGTTATGATGACTCAATTTTCTAAACAACGTTACTGTTTAGAATTGAACCGAAGGGTCTCAAACCTGCAAGGCCTTGAAGTTGCATTTCTATCAAGATCCCAAGATGGACAATGATTTAGTTAAAGGGACATTCTAAAGCATGCGAATCCGAGAAAAGTACTGTTTGAAAACTTAAAAAAAATGCAATATCAAATTTCACACATCTATCCGTAACTCAATGGTCCGAGCATCATTGCAATTTACAATTGAGCTTTGGGGTCTCTAAGAAACAAGCGGTTGATAAAGCATTTCACTAAAGTTCTTAAATGGGACATCAAATCGCTTCGAAGTGCAATTACAAAAATGACACTTCTACAAATATAAATGCTTGAAGGGGAAAAGCAACATATTATAGCATGCTTTTTTATGCTGCTTTCCAAAACCAAAATCAAAAAAATCAATATTTGAATTTGAGAGTAGTCATCTAGAAACCTTAAACAAAATACAACATCATACTTCTGACATGTTATGATAACACAATGTTCTAAACAACATGTTTAGAATTGAACCGAAGGGTCTCAAATCAACAAGGCCTTGATGTTGCATTTCCTTCAAGATCTCAAGAGGGACAATGAATTAGTTAAAGGGACGTTGTGAAGCATGCAATAACTAAAATGACACATCTTCTAATAAGATAGGCATTTTAGGACAAAATCAAGACATTTTTACGAACTTATTGGAAAACAACATGCGAATCCAAGAGAAGTACCTTTTAAGACCTTAAACAAAATACAATATCAAAATTTCAACATCTTTCCGTAACTCAATGGTCCGAACATTGTTACAATTTAAACTTGAGTTTTGGGGTCTCAAAGAAACAAGTCATTGATAATGCATTTCACTTCAGTTCTCAAATGGAAACATCAATTTGCTTCGAATTGCAATTGCAAAAATGGCACTTCCATAAATATAAAATGTTTATAGGGAAAAAAATCAGCAAATTATAGCATGCTTTTCGAAAACCAAAATTAAAGAAATCAATATCTAAATCTGAGAGTAGTCCGAAGTTTCATAGAAAATCTAAGCATATCAAAAGATGTTATCATTTTGTAAGAGGCATTGTAAAAAATAAAGAGGTTGCCATAAAGTATATACCTACTAACAAGATGGTAGCTGATCCATTAACTAAACCTATTCCTTGATATTCGTTTAAGGCTCATGTGATAAGTTTAGGTTTGTGTAGGGTTTAGTTTTTCCACTGAGTTATATCTTGTTGTATAATGGACATGTTTATAATTGTAAAGAGCTTTTATTTAATAAAAGTTTATTTCTCAAATATTCATTGGTACGCAATTACATGATAAGGCACATTATAATGTCACCACACACCAAGTTTCTGATTGACTTTGTCATACAGGTAATCGCCCTAACGCTTAAATAGCGGGTAGGATGAGACTTCACAATATTAATATTAAGTATATGTAATATTGTGTTATCTTCATACTTGTGTAGTATGCATGATAAGTTTTTATATTTGAATAGTCACCTTAGTAAGTCTAAGATGAGACTCTGATGAATTGGATGTGAAAAATTCAGATTTCACATTGAAGCCTTAAAGCCAAATCTCGAGTGTTAAGATTAGCATTAAGTATGTTAATCTAGTGGCTCGGATTAATTTTTAAGTAAAGCTAGATTCATGATTTGTATGGCATAACAAAATGACATGCCCAACTTAGTTGGAGCTATGCTATTACAAACATTTCATACTGTGTATGCTATATAACGACCTTCTTGTGGAGTGACAGTTAAATCTCTTTCTCTGTCACTGTATAATCCCATAGACTTTAATGTCTAATCGAATGAAACCCTTTGACTTAGAACTATGATATGAAGTCAAAGTTTGGTGTTACTACTTTAGTGTGTTTTTTTTTCAAGGGCTAAGTTGTATACAATCCAACGGAATACATTAGGAAAGAAGTTAAGCTAAGATGGTTTATTATGAATGTCTAAGGAAGAATCTTTTCCTTCCTCACCATATCAGTTAGGGTGATTATATTTGGTGTATAATCAAATGATATATCTATGAGCATAAAGGGACAGTGTATGAGTTTGGTAATATTTTGGATAATTTGGGGTATCATGACAATGTGAAGATGTTATGTTAGTTAGATGGTAACTTAATATAACACTACTGATTCTTTAATGGTCGTACGACCCATTCTCAGTAAGACACGTGAAGTTTTAGAGAGACGATGTAATTCGTGGCTTATGTGGCCGAGTGGGAGTTGTTAGTAGTTACATAATATGAACGGACATAACATGAATGGTCACATATCATAACCTCTGTCGGTTATGTTTATTCTCATATAAAAGAAGAATTAAAGGAGTGGAAAATTACTTTTTCATTGTAATTATCGAGAAAAACTCTCTCATTCTTCCTCACATGAAACATACCATCAAGGTTTAGAATTTGGGGCATGGATTAACAACGACTCTAGTAGCCATCCGTAAAATGTGGATTAGAAAATAGAGAATCGATCAACCGCTTTAGCATTAAGGTCAGTCCTTATAAACAATTCAACAGCTATATCTCTTCATCTCCACCATCACCAGCTAGAGGATTAGCCATCGGCTCCGACACCAGAGGCCCTGACTCCAACCATGAATCCATGCCGCATCCCATGCAGTTGATATGGTTGAATGATGCACGTTCTTTGGCACAAGGATTGGGCTCGCCTGGTCGCCTGAGCTTTCGAGACAATTTTGCCATGAGAACGGTGTGAAGGTTAGTGAGGGAAAGATAGGAGGAATAGTTGTTGTGGTGGGAGGGAAAATATTAGATGATCCGATTACCAATAAAAGTATATTATTACCCTTATAAGCATTGCGTTGATATTAAGCTACTGGTAATATCAACGAATTGTAATTACAGTATTACCCTTATAGCCATTACGAATTATGTCAACGGATAGTAATTTTTCGTCACGCTTCCGTGAGAGTTTTGGTAACGCTAAAAGATTAAGGATCCTCTACATTAAAAATCGAATAAATTATATTTAATATTTTATAATATTAATTAAAATAAAAAATTAAGATTATGTTAATGTCAACTTCATAATTAATAATATGACTCTCTGTTAAACAAAATATTTAATAAATTAATAAATGCATAATATATAATTATTAACAAAAAATTATAAATTATAAATATAAAAATTTATTATAGAGTAATTATACATAAAATTGAGTAATAATCTCCATAATTTCATACTTAGTTGGAGGTAAAGCTTGGAAATATTTGAATTTTAATTAAAGTAAGTGATTCAAAACTTAATATCAAGTAATTATTTTATTATTTTATTTTTAATATAATTATTGATGTATAAAATTATTTATCGCGTAAATATTAAAGTGTCAAATATTTTTATTTATTTGATGGCTTATCAGTACTATTCATTATTATAATTAATGGTAGGTTAATTTTATAATAATATGAAGTTTTTGATTGATAATTCCAATTAATATTATAAATTTTATAATTTAAAATATAATTAAATCTTAAAATGATGTGAACTAAATTTATAAATAATTAATTGAAAATCGGTAAATATTCTTTTTCATAAATTTATAAACGATTTCACCTTTGGATTAACGCCCATCTCAGACGTTTTATCCCGAGTTTGAGAATGTTAGCTGCTGAGATAACAGAGCCTTCCGGTCATTCTCATCCAAGTCGACGGTCTCATCCTTCCCATTCTCCAACTCCATTTCTGATTTCACCTCTTTCGATTCTGCAATGTGATGGTGAACGTACACTTGTGCTGTGGGAGAATCATCTGCGTCTAAATGCTGCATTTCCGACTCTATTAATGCAGTCATTCTGGCCCGATCACGGTCTCTGGGGTATGTGCAATAGAGGAAAGAGTAGATGGAGCAGCATAGAGCCATCGGAATTCCAATTGCAGTGTACAGTGCCTTGGCAAGTAATGCAGCATTTTCTCGATCTGTTTCAACTGATGATGATGATGTTTCAGGATTCTTGTAACCATAAACATGTTGAGCCAAAATGCCAACCAAAGGAGGAGCAAATGAAGCTAGTACGGATTCAAATGACCGGTCCAAAGCATAGATGCTCGTTCGTAATCTCTCTGGGACAATCTCTGCAAATATTGGACTGTGTACACCATCGGATAAAAGATAAAAGGAAACCAAAAAGTTATCATAAAAGACATTAGAACTGTTCTTCTGGTTTAAGTAAAAGTAAAACAATAAAAAATTCCATAATATAATAAATTTTAGAGAAATTTTCATTTTCAATTTTCAATTTTTATTTTTATTCCTTAAAATCCATTATCTTAAATTTTGATATAAAATAATAACGCAACACATAGATTTAGGAAGCGTTAGGCTCACAGAAAATAATAAAAGTGAGAATAAGAATAAATATAGTAAGGAATGATAATGGAGTATTGCCTACAATGAATCTCATTAACCATAGGAATGAAGTATTGCTAAAAATAAGGGAATAAAAGTGTTACTTCTTCTTCAATGATAGGCTGAGACTAAACATGAATTTTTATTTCATACCTATACTTTTTTTTCCATTACCCCAAATAAGCGTATCGTTAAATTAATTAAATATTACCGAAATAATAATAAGAGACAACTCTTAAAATTAAATATATTCAATTTAAATATCAAGACGTTACTTTTGTGAATTTTTTAAAATTTAAAATTAAAAAGAGTTTTTCGACATTTTTAAAATTAAAAGGTTTTTCTAAATATCTTAAATTATTGAAGATTTTTATGCTATTTAAATAATTGTAAAAATTTAAAAATTATGATTTAATTATTAAATTTTTGTGAAAAAGCCTGAAAATAAATATGACATGAGCATCACTCATAATAATATTTCCATTCATTATAATTTTTAAATTCGTCCTTAACTAATTAAACATAATTTCAACTAATGATATAAAATAATTATAATAAATTAAATTTAAATCAAAATTAAGAATTTAATTTCATCATTTTATTAACAACATTTTATTTTTATTTTAATACATATTTATACCACAATTTTTTAAATAGAAGTTTAATTTCAATTTATTTTTTGTTTTAAATTACTTAAGCTACTTTATTTCACCGGAGAACTTGCTTGTTTGTGGCAGGACCATTCCAGGATATGATCAATCCCAAGATGAGATTTTATCCCAAGATCATGTATATCTCATGTTCACTATTCCAATGCAATGATTGACAAACCTACTGCATTCTTTCTTCCCTCATTTTCAGCAAGAGGCCCAACTCCTATAATACAAAAGTTAAGTACAAGGAATCAAGAGCGCTTACTTGTTTGTGGCAGGAGCATTCCAGGACGTGGTAAATCCCATGATGGAGAAAACCAGACCATGCCAAAATGATGTAGAGGGATCATCAGGCAAGACCAGAAGCAGAATTGCTGCCAGAGGAATGGCTGAACCAGAGCTTATTATCTGCGACATAACTATCCTTCCAGAATTAGGAAATCGTTTAGCAAGTGCATCTCCCATATACCCTCCAAACAACGAACCAAGTGAACCAGCAGCTACAAAAAGAGTCATGAGAAAAGCTGTCTTTTCATGAGAGAAGCCGATAAGTTCTAACCACATCGGAGCAAATGAT
>JANIJH010035903.1:0-10866 GCA_024520975.1 Erythroxylum areolatum | reverse complement strand
TTAATTGATATTATGCTTCGCTTTGAATTTCTCTTTGTGTTGCATCTTATAATAAAGATCTTGGGAATCACAAATGGGTTATCTCAAGTTTTACAGAAAAAGATCAAAATATAGTGAATGCAATGCATTTGGTTAAAGTCTCAAAAATGTCATTTGCAATAAGATAGAGATGATGGTTGGGAATCTTTATTGAAACAAGTCGTTGACTTTTATGGTGAAAATAATGTAAGTGTGATAGATATGCAAGAAATGTTTATAGTTAGTGGGAGATCAAGGCGTAGAAGCGAAGACATGATGAATCTTCATCACTATTGTGTTGAGCTTTTCTATTCTGTGATTGACATGCAACTTCAAGAACTTAACAATCGATTTGATGAAATCAATACAAGTTTGCCTTTATGTATGGCATGTCTTGATCCTAAAGACTCATTTTCTGCATTTGACGTGGACAAATTGATTGAACTTGCAAAATTCTATCCATCAGAGTTTTCTCCTATTGCTTTAATTGAACTTGAATATCAACTTGGGAATTTTCTTATTGATTAACATATGGATAAGAATTTCTCTGAATGATTGGAATTGGAGACATTGCTAAGAGAGTGGTGGCTACAAGAAAGCATCACGTATTCCCTTTGGTTAATTTATTTGTTCGCCAAATTGTCATTACTTTTACCAGTTGCTACAGTCACAGTGGAAAGAGATTTCTCTGCAATGAAAATTATCAAGAGTTCACTTCGTAATAAAATAGGAGATGACCTATTGAATGATTGTTTAGTGTGTTATGTTGAAAGAAATGTATTTGCAAATACTGATAATGATCTTTTTTCTTAAATTTTAAAAAGAATATATTACTTAAAGTGTTAAACAGCTACAATGTACAATCCTAAGAAAAGGAGAAGAAACTAGATACATTCACAAAAAGAGGCATAACGAAATGACCTCCACCATTGGACAGCCTAACAGCAACTCCAACAACTACAAATGCTAGCGCCGACGCATATCCAAACTCATGCCTTCCTGCTTTCTAGATGCAATTAGAACCTCCCTAATCACATTAACAATGTAATCCACTAATTCATATTTCTGTCTCACTTGTTGCTTGTAAATCTGTCGATTCCTCTCCCTCCATAAATGATAGATCACCAGCTGAAATGACGTCCGGATTAAGAGATCTTCAAACTGTCCAGCTCGAGTTTCCCTGATTATGGCAGCTAAAACTTCACTCCACTCATAAGAGGGCGGAAAAAGACCAATCAAATGCACCATGCGGCTCCAAACTGTTTTGGAATACACACATTCAAAAAACAAATGGTTCCTACATTCATCAACTTGATTACAAAGTACACGATAGGGTCAAAGCTACCAAACTATCTATCCTTCGTACACAGCCTGTTTTTGATTGCCAGCCACACCATAAACACTGCTCTAGGATAAACAACCTGGTGCCAAACCACATCAGCCCAACTTACCTCCTCCTGCCTCCCTCTGGTGATTTCATGTGCGGATTTAGATGTGAAGACCCCAACATTGTTAAGAGACCATACCTGTTTATCCTACTCGGACCCGAGCACAACACCATCAATGTATTGATCGAGGAAATGGCCGAATCTACAATATGGCATGAGAGTCCTCCACGGAACCACCCCAGCGACTGAAGTCTCTCTAAGAAAGCGATTCCTAAAACCAAACAAGTCATGTCTTAGCCAAAGAGGGCTAAGATCGTGCCAATTATCATACCAGAAGCTAACACCTTCACCATGCCCAATATGCCACTGAATATAAGGGTAGATCACCTCACGGGCTTGCAGCAAACTCTTAAAGATCCAAGAATATTCATACCTCAGTTTTAATTGCCAAAAGCTTTGTCCTCTGAGTTGATAAGTCTGCACCCATTTGACCCACAAAGCTTCCCTATCCACAAAAAGCCGCTAAATACGCTTCATCATCATCACTCTCTGCATGTGAGTGACAGAAATGATACCCAAACCCCCTTGCTTTTTAGGTACCACAATGTCACTCCATCGGACTTTGGCCCCTTTGCAAACTCCTACTTACTCGTCCATAGGAAGGTTTTCAAAATGCGATCCATTTCTTTTATAACTCTTTTCGGGATAATGACATATGCCGCCCAATGTATATGCATACTGCTCAACACTGCAACAATTAAGGTAACCCTCGCAGCAAAAGAAAGAAATCTATTCTGCTAGGCGTTAATACGATTTCTCAATTTTTCTAACAAAGGAAGAAAGTCTGAATGCTTCGGTTTACCCGATGTGATCGGCACTCCTAAATATCGGAATGGGTGAGTTTGTAGAGGCAGCCCCGCCATAATACTGAGTTGCTCCCGATTAGCTACATCAGAAGAAACAAATAATCCACTCTTCTGAACATTCATTCTCATGCCCGACCACCGAAAAAAGGTGTCCATCAAGTTTAACATGCTACTAATCACCTGAGGGTCAGCCTTACACAACATCACATCGTCCGCGTATAATAGATGAGACAACTACACCTCCCGACAACGATAGTGATATTGGAAGAGCTCATTACATTGAGTCAATTTACACAATAGCCTAGACAGACCTTCCATGGCTAGAGTGAACAGATAAGGGGAAAGAGGATCCCCTTGCTGGATTCCTCTGTGAATCCGGAAAGGCTTCGTCGGAACACCATTGATCAAGACACTGAGAGAGGGAGTGTGTATACATTGCTCTACCCATCTGCAAAACAGAGGCGGGAGACCCATTCCTAACATGCAATCCGTTAAATATTGCCACCCAATTGTGTCATATGCCTTGAACAAATCTATCTTCAGAGCACAACTATCTACCTTCTTTCCAGAATGATAGTCCCCCAGCAATTCCTACAGCAACAAAATATGATCCCTAATGTTGCGCGAAGGAAGAAACGCCCCTTGAGCAAAACTGACAATCTCAGTCAAAATACCCTTTAAACGCATCGCCAAAAGAGACGCAATCACCTTATAGACCGTATTGCAACAAGAGATCGAACGAAAGTCTGTAATTCGGTCAGGTCACTCTTTCTTAGGGATGAGACAAATATTGGTGGAATTAATCTCTTTCAGCATCTTCCCCGAAGAAAAGAATTCTAAAACCGCCTTCGTGAACAGTTGCCTCGTGATATGCTAGGTTTGTTGAAAGAAACCAGCCGAAAAACCATCCAGGCCCGGTGATTTAGAACTATGCAACCGAAATAATGCCTACTTCACCTGTAGGGCAGTGAAAGGGGCAGTAAGCATTTCCTTCTGATCCCGGCTGAGAGTAAAATTTAGCACATCGTGAACTCCAAATCCAGTCCCCGAATCAACACTGGTGCCCATAAGTTGAACATAAAACTCCCTGACCCGAGCTGAAACAACTTCCTGCCCTTTCAGCATATGACCAGTTTCATCTATCAGTTCCGTAATGGTGTTGGTATTGTGACGACCCAAAATGGCAGCATGAAAAAATTTGGTATTGCAATCGCCCTCCTTAATCCATGTTTGACGGAATTTTTGATATGCAATAGAATCGGACAGCTTTAACGCCTCCTGATATTGATATAAGCTCTCAACTTCAAGAGCTCGAAGTTGAGCATTCTGGGGGTCAAGGTAACAATTTCCCTGAACTTCAGCTAACCGACTACCCAACTAGTGAGTGTCCCGAATTCGTCTAGTACTAAACCCCTTGATCGCTATCCTGGCCAATCTCAACTTCTGCATCAACTAGAATGCTTTGTACCCCTGAACCTCAGTCCGCCATACCTGCCCCAACATCTCCATAAAACCCTCCACCCGAAGCAAACCATTAAAGAATCTGAAGGGAGCCCCAGACCTTCGGCAATCTCTAGGATGCTGAATAATAATAGGAGAATGATCTGAACATCCAGGTTCACCAAACACCGCCGAGTCATTCGAAAAAGTACGTAACCAATGCTGGTTGACTAAAGCCCGATCCAACTTTTTCTGAATATACAAGTTACCTTTCTGTTTATTCTCCCAAGTGAACCACCTGCCACTACCTCTAAGATCATCAAGATCAATTTGCATAAAGAGGTGCTGAAGCTCCCTACCTGCTCCATCGTGAAAAGCCATACCGCCTTCAACCTCTGTCAGATTGTGGCAGCAATTGAAATCCCCTGCGACTATCCACGGGTCCTGCAAACCAATCTGGATATCCTATAGCTCACTCCATAAGGCAACCCGTTGAAAAGCAAAGTTAGAGGCATAAACTAAAGTGACCAAAACTGGGCCCTGGCCAATAATCTTACACTGCATATGTATGAACTGATCTCCCATCTTAAGTACTTGCACTGCCACTTTATGCTCATTATACCAGCACAAAATCCTCCCATTATAGTGGTGGGCATGATTGGAGATGAAACTCCAATGAGGCCCTAAAAAACCTAAGTCCCTGTAATCCAAGGGAGCTTTTATTTTCATTTCAAGGAGTCCTACCAAAAAAGGGTGAGTATCTGCCACAAGCTGTTTAACCATCAGCTTCTTGTGTGGAGCGTTCAGCCCCCTCATATTCCAAACTAAAAATGTCATATTAAAAAAGGCACTCCGGGGACATCACCCCTTTGTGCTTTTTCTTCTTTGCTTTCTTCTTCGCAGTAGTTTTCTTAACAATTTCCCCTGAAGGTGGACTGATCACCTTCGACACTAGCTCCATCCCAACCTCAGTCCCAACACTAGGACTAGGATCGGCTATGACCTCTTCCACTTGCTGAGTTGCTCCCACCAATTGTGCCCCCACTGTCACTGCTAAGCATTCGCTCGCCTACGTCCAATGGAGTCTAAACCCGAGGAGGAGGAGAACAACTAGTCTCCCTCGGCACCTCCCTAACCTCAACACCTGCATTTAGCCCAATACCTGCCTGATTGGGAGACCTGCTTAGATGTGGTTGCTGAATGAGCTCAGGAGCTCCAGCGCTAGACTCACCGACTTCACCCTGCTGTATAGCCTGCCCTCCCGATCGCAAATCCGTGCTATCTTGCCCCGGACATTGGCTCCCCGTAGACCGAGCCTGCCCCTCCTTGGTCCTGACATCCCGGTCGAAATCTTCATACCAACCAGATTTAAAAACTCCCCCTGTGGCAACCCACTATCGACCGACCACTTTAGGCTTCCACGGATAGGACACCGCAATACGGTCACAAATAAGCTCCCCATTCTCACCAAGTCTTTTAATGGACAAACTATCAGGCAACTCAACATCCTTTGAAACCTCAATACAAATCTTAGCATAGCCTATTCGGTCCATCGCAGCTATCTGTGAATCCATACAAAGGGGTTTGCCTAACCCACTAGCCAAATGGCTCAAACCATCAACTGTCCAATATTCCATTGGTAAATCGTGAAACTGGACCCAAAGCGGAATAGCATCAATGGCTCCCCTGTCAACACCCACACCTGGTCTCCACTGTCGAAGAAACAAATGTTGGTCCTCAATATGCCAGGGCCCTAATTCCAGAATTTCCCCAAGATTGGAATTCGGAGAGAACTTGAAAAGAACCGACCCATTTCCCCGAAGCATAGCCTTTTCAAAACCCTTCTTCCCCCACCGACCGCGTGCCTAGCACTAACCACCGGAAATGCAATTCTCCTGGACCAAAAGAATCCCACCAAAGCATTAGACCATGCGCAAGCTCCTGCCTGCAACAACTCCACCGGAGGGGACACTATCCCATCCTGAAGAGCATTTGGGTAAAAATGGAGTTTTCCAACATTCTTCGGTTTGGCCACCACATCGCTCCAGGCGCCACGCCCCACCGGAGATTGTTCACGGATCTCACCTACCTCCAACTTGCTCAACGCCGACAGACCACCAACAGTCACCGTCGGTGGCATAGGGGGAAAGGATCCCAAAGATAGAGATGGTTCACCCATGGCAAGGGTGAACGTCTGGAGTCCACAGAGGGACCCTGGAAAAGACAGAAATGTCTAAGGTCAAAGGTCAGGGACAGGGCAGTCAAAGAAAAACAAGGGTAAAGAGGTAAAAGCCAAACAAAGAGGGAAAAGCGAGGAAGAGAGAGGGCAGAGCATTCAAAGTGTTGTATGTGCATGAGAAAGAAGGAGAGAATGTATTGACAATGATCTTGTTATGAAAAGATTTCAATCTATAAAAAGTAGGCGAGGATCATTGTAATTTTAACTATTTTATATTTTTAATAAAACTTTATTTTTTTATTTAATTTTGATATGAAAATTTTTGTAAAATCCCTCCTATCTTAAATTCTTGACTCCGTCACTGCTTGTGAGTGTTGTTAAAATTTAACAAAAACGAAGTTGTGATCGAAACCATATTCTTTTGTTCCTGATGTAAAAATTTAACAAAAACGAAGTTGTAATCAAAACAAGATTCTTCGATTGTTGAAAAAAATGACGTTGTTTGATAATAGACATGAAAACATCAATAATCACGACTTGGTATGAACACTTAGAAATTTGGTTGATAAGGGTGGTGTTTTGTCAATACCCCACACGTTTTGTTTGGAACTACTCAATTTCTATGCAGTTCACACTTCAAAATACAAAGCACACATAGTTTGTCTTCAATGACCAAAACAAAGTAAGAGTTGACTTAAGTGACTTCACGATTAAGCAACATGAGCTCTTAAAAAGCTTAAAAGGGTCATCCATTTTCAAACCTTAAAATCATCATCTTGGAAAAAAGTTTTAAGTTCTGAACTCAATTTCTTATGTTCAATGTATATAGAGCCTGTCATCAATTTATACATACATTGTCTTCAATGGAGGAGTTTAGGTTACAAGTTGAAAAATAAAGGTAAATGTGTTCGATTATATTTTACGAGGAAAGACATAAACTTTCAGAAATTTTATTGTATCTTTTAATTGCAAAGTGGATTGCTTGTTCAATTATTATGTGCTCTATTGCATAGACTACCCTGCCACCATAGTAGCTTTCAAGGTATGAGATAGATAAAAAAATCAGGTTCTAGTAGACCACGAAAAGACAACTTTTAGCAGAAAGATGGAAGAAGACGATAAGCTCAAAAGTCAAAACTAAGATGTTGGCTGTAAAACAAAAACATCTGACGATGTTCTGGTACAAGTCACATTTAATATGCTAATGCTGTAATAAGTCAACTAGATGTGCTTTAATCCCTTCATTTATGGAATACGTAAACGTCGAGGCGTTGCAACATTTCAATTTTGATAACAAGGAATGAAGTCTTTTTCCTTTTCACATCTTATATTCTATTACAACATTTTCAGGTATGACACAGCTATGTAATAAATGAAGTCTATTTCCTGGAAATTTCAAGCAAGGATGCACAAAATTTTCAAGGACATTAACAGTTTCAGGATTTTGCTCATTAAAGCATGTTTGGAAGGTGAGAGATGACTTGTTGGGATGTCTTGTCAAATTTAAGTGTTTATTGTTACATTAAACCTCATCAAGTTTTGTATTTTAATAAGATTTTTATTAAAATGTTGTTATTATTATTGCTGTAAATTGTGTATAAAGATTAAATTGTGTTTTCTTATTAAAAAATAAATAAAGGTATTGATATGTGAATTTATTGTCAGTAACAATAAGCTCATATTCTTTTTTTGCAGGGATGACATTAGGTCGATTTATGGGTCGGTCTCAATAATTTTTTAAAAATAAAAAGTGTAAAATAATGTTTTCTTAATTGAGATCAGGCTTAGACTATCCAGGCCTACTCGAGGTCCAATTCTTTTAAACAAAACGATGTTGTTTTGTTTAAAAGAGACCCACCCATGAGCCGATCTATTGCAAACATCTAAATCTAAATCTATAAATTGGCTCGTTGTCATCTCTAATTTTTTTTGACAAAAATTTAAGGCATTCTCACAATAAACTTGTATATTTATGATTCTAAGTAATAGTATAAGAAGATTAAATGTGTTTTTTATCATATAATTTATTGTGTTAACAAAGTTTAAATTTGGGAAAAGATGATATTTCTATATTTCTTTCCATTAGATCAACTCAAATATTACAAATATCAATCCATATGAAATTTTAGGTATAAATCTTTAGCTAAAGAACTAAATATTTTACCTGGTAATAAACAAACATGTACAACAAGGTATAAAGACATTAAAAGTCACCAACTCTAGCTAAGACACAAACATTATAACAAAATGTAATAAGAGAAGATTTTAGGAGCTTTATGATACAAAACAAACAAACAACAACAACTCAGTGAATCTCTTGCTGATCCCGAGATCTGAGAAAATTTAGAAATGCGCAATTTTATCTCTATTTGATAGAGGGGTTGTTTTTTATACAAAATAACCTAATGGCATGATACAATGGTGTGCAATATGTGGCATTGCAAAGAGACTGATCATGATATAACCTGCAACTGTTTCGTATGCTTGAAAGATAACGACTATAGATTCTACCGATACAAAAATATAAAGAGAAACAACAAAACTAGTAGAAAATTATTAAAAAGATCCAACGATTTTTTGAGCAAAAAGCTTCAATTTTGTCAAGAAAGAAGAAAAGATTTGGCGCTTGATGTTCCCTCTCGGAGGAGGAAGCGAGTTCCAGTTGTTGCCTCTGCCACCATTTTTGAGTACCCTTTTCTTCTCCTGATAAGCAACACCTACTGGACTTATCTTCATATCTTGGTGAGCTCAGAAAGAGGAGTAACCGGTACAAGAGCTAAAGATGGAATGTAAGATTGTTGTGAAGATGAAGAAACATGAGAGTTAAAAGGAGTTTATATACAGCTTTTTTCTCGGATTGCTTATCACTTGCTACCTTGTCTAGGAAAATACAAATGAAGTGCTAATGCAATTGCATGAGCCGTAAGCCTGATGTCAAATTAGTACTAAGGTGTGTTGACAATTGGAGGATTGTCTTTGTTAAAATTTCTACGAGCATGCATTTTGACACCATGTTGAAATCGATTCACACCTTATCAATTCATAAAAAGTTTAATTAAGTTATATTAAAATATAACTTTATATGTAGATAATAGCAAAGATTAACTTAAATTTTTTACAAAATATTAATGAGCAATTTATACTTTTTGCCTATTATAAACTCTTGTATTGTGTAAGGTTCATAGAGCTCGAGTCGGGTTGGGAATAGATTAGATTTGAGTCGGTTTTTATTTTTTCTTCGACTTGTGAGTGATGTTAAAATTTAACAAAAACGAAGCTACGATTGAAAAAAATGACTACGAAAACATCAATAATCATGTCTTAGTATGAACACTTAGAAATTTGGTTGATAAGGGTGGCCCATACGTTTTGTTTGGAATTACTCAATTTCTATGCAGTTCACACTACAAATTACAAACCACACATAGTTTGTCGTCGATGACCAAGAAGAAGTAGAGTTGACTTAAGTGACTTGACGATTAAGCAACAAGAGCACTTTAAATCTTAAAAGGGACATCCATTTTCAACTCTTAAAGTCATCATCTTGGAAAAAAGTTTTAAGTTCTGAACCCAATTTCTTATGTTCAATGTGTATAGATCCTGTCATCAATTTATACATACATTGTCTTCAATGGAGGAGTTTAGGTTACAAGTTGAAAAATAAAGGTAAATGTGTTCTATTGATGAAAGACATAACTTCAGAAATTTTTGAAAATATAAAAAAATTTGTTGTGATTTTAAAATTTTTTTAGAAAAATTCATCTCTTAGATTTTAGTTAAAAATAACAAACGAAACATGTGCAATTTAAATATTAGATATACACTAATTAAATATTACTAATATGATAACTTAACTCCCAAATATGACCTGAATCAATTTAATTTAATTTAAGAGAATAATTTTTAAAAAAAATTATAAATAGAAGAAATCTTTTCAAAAATTAAATTTTTTTTGAAACCATTAATTTTTTTTTTCTTTTGCTGTATCTTTTAATTGCAAAGTGGATTGCTTGTTCAATTATTATATGCGACTATCATGCCACCATAATAGTTTTCAAGGTATGACATAGATAAGAAAGTCAGGTTCTAGTAGACCATGAAAAGACACAACTTTTAGCAGAAAGATGGAAGAAGATGGTAAGCTCAAAAGTCAAAACTAAATCTTCCTATGCTTCTAGATAAAACAAAAACATTTGACGATATTCTGGTACAAATATTTAACTTGCTAATGCAAAAGAAGATAGTAAGCTCAAAAGTCAAAACTAAGCATCCTATGCTTCTAGATGCCGGCTGTAAAACAAAAACATTTGACGATAGTCTGGTACAAGTCATGTTTAATATGCTAATGCTGTAATAAGTCAACTAGATATGCCTTAATCCTTTCATTTATGGAGTGTAGTAAAACCTTGAGGCGTTACATCATTTCAATATTGATAACAAGGAATGAAGTCTTTTTCCTTTTCACATCTTATATTCTATTACAACATTTTCAGGCATGACACAGCTATGTGACAAATGAAGTCTATTTCCTGGAAATTTCAAGCAAGGATGCTCGAAATTTTCAAGGACATGTGATGTATGATAGTTCAACAACTCAACTTTAGATTGACTCAACAACAAATAGTATAAAATGATCATAATCAAAGTTTGAATTTTGGGGGAAATTTTCAAATTTTAAGCTGTATACTTGAAGAAATTAATGTCAGCTTTTGCCAAATTCTTACCATGTTAGACCTTTCCATCTGCATCCATAGAAACATCTGTAATTACTGCACAAATAAGTGGCAGATCAAAAGAAAAACTAACTATAAATATTTACTGTCACAAGAGAAGGAAACTATGTGCTAATAACATATTCTGATTCTGTATATAGAAACAAACTATTAAGGTGTCATATCTGTTAGACATTTTTGCCCCAAAGGGCAATTTTGTCAATGTCTCTGAAGTTGGACTAACATTAATTGCAATTTTGGTT